>JZKD02S1081847.1:0-13154 GCA_000966675.3 Picea glauca | reverse complement strand
GTGTTGTATCTTCATTTTCATTTTCCTTCATGTCCAAATAACTTCATCAATCTTCTGGTCCAAAACCCATGACTAGGGTTGACATCAATGACAACAACCAATCTTCCAACAGAAAAAATAAAAATAAAAAAATTCCACTTATCTTACTTCTATAGTGCACAAAGATTCTAGATCTAAGACTTTTAACTATTCTTACCTTTATCAAAGCATAGAGCTTACAGATATTACCTTTTTCTTGCAGATCTGGCATCTTTCTTCGCAGATCTAACTTCTTTTCTTCACATATGACCTCTTTTCTTCAGATCTAACCTCTCTTTCTTTAGATTTGACCTCTCTTTATTCATATCTGACCACTCTTCTTCAGATCTGACCTCTCTTTCTTGGCACAAAGCTTCACATGTCAAACAGAACACTGTGCACTAGGGCAATAGATCTACGCACATAGCTTATTTTGCACAAGGCTTCTTCTTCTTTAGTTTCCAGCAATCACAATTTCAGGTCCCGGCAACGGAACCATTTGTTGGCACAGGGGAAGACCTAGGGTTCAATGCTCAAGATTTCACCAACAAAACCCTAACTACCGGCCCTTTTGGCAACACCTGCGAAGCAGATGAAGTCTCACCCGAGGTAGAGGCAGGGGTGTTTTCATGAATCAGGTGTCTGCAACCTTAGCTGGGACACAGATCTATGATTATCTTTCTTACAGTGCACTTAGCATTAGTTATTCCTTAACATACATTCATTAATACACTTCACAAAAAGCACAGAGCACCACAGTAGTTACTCAGATCTAGCACTTAGACATGATAAACAGGTTATACTTAATAGATTAAGCACTTAGCATCTTATGTATCATATTTAGCATGCATTCATATCTCATAAGCACAAAGCATCAATATATCTATCTAAACATATCACAACACTTAGCAAGAGAGAGACAAACACATCAACAAAATACATAGAGTTACTGTGGTTCATCCCCACCCTGGGGCTACGTCCACAAAGTCTTCTTCTGTTGTTATCTTCTGTAAACCAAGTTACAAAACAAAGCCTTCAAGATCCTACCCCGCCTAGGACAAGAGATCTGCACAGCTCACTAGATCCTTTTTCCCTGGGTAGATCCAAGCACTAAGTCCTCCCCTGACCCGTGCACTCAGCACTTACAATACTTACAGTAGGCACAAAGCTCTTACAATCACACAGACATCGGATCACATAGATCTAATTTATGCAATAAGCCATTCACTTTACATCACACACCTTCCTCTTTTCATACACATCTCCTACCCTTCTATTTATACATACAAAAGGCCTAAATAAGGGTTGATATCCCTTTCCCATTACAATAATTCCAAAAAACCCAAAAAACCCTAAAAAGGGGCGGAGATCCCGTGATCTCCTCTTTGCCATGCGCTCCTTCTCCGACTGGATGTCGGAGTACCGAAAATGGTCAAATATGACCAAGTATTCCTCAAAACGTGGTCAAGAGTCAACACTCTTCAACAACGTGTTCTCATGTTTTAACCTTTTGATTCTGCTGTGACTTTTGCCTGATTTTTGTTTTTGTGAACTGTTAGGGTTTTCCTCACCCTGATCAATCAATAGTTTTTTCCTTTGTTTCTTCTTCTTGAATGATCATTCTATTTACCTCGGTATGAGGTTATGCTTGTGATGTATCCTCTGGAAATGACATCTCAATGTCAGGGAAGTCTTTAGCAAGGTTTGAAGAAGAGGTTGGCGCTTGGTATTCTTCTGGCACATTTGTGTCTTTGTTAATTGAGGTCCCTAAACTGCATAGAACCTGAGCTATATCTACCTCATAGCTTTTAAAAAACTATTCTGTGAGGTGTCCCAATGTTGGTTGGGTATCTTCCCAATTGTTTCCTTGTGGGGTTTGTTTTGTCTGTTCAATTCCCTGAATATCTTCCCATAAGGGCTTCCCTGTCTACGTTATCTCCCGCATTTCATCAGACTGTTTTGTCATTTCCTATATTTCTTTAGGTTGTTCTGTCATTTATTGAATTTCTTCAGGTTGTTCTGTCATTTCCTAAATTTATTCTAGTTGTCTTGTCCGTCTACTTTTTCTTTTCCTCTCAGTGGGGGCTTTAGAAAGGAAAATTGCTCTTTTTTTCCTTCTCGTTGATGCCCTTGCTTGTGAGGTCTGATTCTCTTCCAATTGGATGGAGTCTTCCTTAAATTCAAGTTGAGGAGGTGGAACTTTCATTTGGGCAGTGGCTTCCCCTTCATGTTCTACTTCAATTCCCTGGGTTGGGTCTTCATGATGTAATTCAAGTTGTTCTAATTGTAGGGGCCTATTGGCCTCAATAAGATTACCCCAGGTTATTTGAGTTTCACTCAAGGCCCTATTTACTATTAGTTTTACCAATCCATGGCAGTTAATGATAGTAACGAGATCTTTTTCCTTATGTGTTCTTATAGCGACCTCATGTAACATAGCATTTAGAAAAAAATGGTAAATTGATTACTAACCATTGTTTATGCATTGCTAGTAGTTTGAGTTGGCATTGCCGGATCACATCATACCTTTTGTCGTAGGTGATATACCTCTATATTGCACCTACCAATTATTTCCAGGGTTCACTAAGAGTGTTGGGGTTAAGTCCCTTTCCCTTTTTATCTAGTTCCTCTCCAGGATCTATGAAGTATTCTACAACTTCTTTGAGCGATGTATATATTCCAGTCCATTGTATGCTTGTGTTAGGAAGGCCTGTAACCTCTACTACGATTTCCTGAGTGACTGGAATTTGTATATCTCGGACCATGGAGATTGCAGTTGCTGGAAGAATTTGATTGTGATGTTTGTATCATATCCTTGCAACCGATTGAAGTACTTCGTCCACCCCAGATGGTGTAGGATTTCTCTTGCCTACTCAGTTACCTGTAGTAATGTTGGTTCCTGAAGCACACTTTGGCCACCCATATTTCTGTAAGAAGGTGGGGATGACTAATGTTCCTTGCTGCAGCTTAACTCAACCATTTTTTCAAACAACAAAAATAGCAAATATAGAACAACATTGCGTATATATAAAAATGTGATTTTTTTGTATTTACTGCACTCATTGAAATCTATTGATAAATGTGTCGAGCATCTTCCCCCCATAAATGGAAAGGTTGACCTCGACCATCAAATGTACGAGTGTAATAATGGTGGGGAGTTCATGTGAGGTGTGATTGCTATGTCGTTGTCGCCGCTGGAAAAGACAATCATTAATAAATTTTCAAAAATCACTTTGACAATATTTATGATAATCATCACTTTGTGTGGGAAATTCGAATTGTCATACCTATGTTAGAAACCCTTTGAGGAAAAAAGATTCTGAATGATTTTAAATTTGTTCACGTTTTTAAAATTTTCCACATATCATAACGTTGTTACTTTCCCTTTTTATTGGATATATCTAGAATGATAGTCTCATTTTTTACAAAAGAAAATCTAATAACACACTAAAACTTGGTGTATTTAAGGTAAACTTCGATACCACATGCAGAGCCACTGTTTCCAGCAGGCGTCTGTAGCCTCGACATGGTTTCCTTTTAACCCATAGATGAGCCTGTATCCTTAATAAATAGTTTGAATTGTCTTTTCCCAAGAAGACCATTATCCTGGTTTGGTAGCCAAATGATGATAATTCCACTCACTAGATTGTAACCTAAGTGAACAAGTCAGCTCGTAGTGAGACCTCTTGTCCTTTGACAAAAAAATGCCAAAGTCTATTTCCCTGGTATGGTAGCCATAGTGGGAATGTCACTTATGTTATTATCTAATGATCATGGTAGGTTGGCTCTTGATGAGACACCCTATTCTTTATAGAAGAATTTTATTACTTTGTTAAAAACTTGATTTTGATTTTTTTTTTTTTTAAGCTCTATCAAGGGAGGCTCATCTACTCCTTAAGAGTGAGGGATGGCATAAGAAGTGTAAGAATGACAAGTAAGAATGTATTTAAGATTCCTTATTATGATATGAAAGAAATTATCATTCAAGTATATGTAGATATATAGGGGAAAGAAACAAATTATGGTGGTTTATGAATTGTGAACAATTTTTTTAAGATGATTCAAAGAAATGAATCCAAAAATAGTTTACTAAGGTATGTTAAATGATCCACACAAAATGAAAAATTAGAACTAGTGCTGATGAAAAAGGAATCAATGAAGTTCATACCCAAAGGAGTGAATGACATAACAATGGCATGTTTTGAGAAAGGAACAACAATAAGAAAAAAAAGTCGTAAAAGGAACAATAGTTGTTCCTTTCAAATGGACAACACTATTGAAAAAGGAACAAAAATCATTATAAGGGGAGCAACAGTGTGACAGAAGGAACAACAATCGTTATTTCAGATGGACGATATTTCTTACGAAGGGAACAACAATCGTTCTTTTCAAAGGAACAAAAATCATTTGCAAAGGAATCAATGATCATGCGAAGGTAACAACAGTCATTTATTTCAAAGGAATGACAATCGTTTCATTTCAAATGAACAATGACGATGATGTTCAAATTTTTACCCATCTAATTAAGTGATTAAAAAAACTCCCACAGACATTTTTGTTTTAGTGAATCTATAGTTGATTAGTCATCAACTAAATTCATTTAATTTCTATGGGTAGGTTTATGCAATAATTGAAGTATTGGATGGTCTATGGTCATGTTCTTTTTATTGTAAAAACAGGGTTTATATTTACTGGATTTTTGCAAAGTGAGATAGTAGCAAGGAAAAAAAGAGAGTGTTTAATTATATTTATTACAGTCATATTTTCTAATTCTTATTCTCCCAAGTGGATTTCCTAAAAAAAACTAAAAATTGAATCAAATGTGTAAAGAAAGCTATATACAATATGTACAGTGCTAATAAAAAAATCATCATTTATGAAGTTTATGTTGTTGGGTTACCTTCCCAACCACCTAGAATCTTAACAGTAGGGTCCTTACTTACTTCTTGGCAGAAGGATTCTTTTGAATATGGTTGATGGTAGAGTCGTAGGCGATGTCCATTTACTAGAAATGGAGAACCAGGCCCGTCGATGGTAACAAAAGTGATAGTGCCATTATTATGAACTTCTTTAATTGCATATGGTCCCAGCCACTTTGTCTGTAATTTTCCAGGAAAATATTGAAATCTGGAATCATAGAGAAGTGCCCAATCACCCTTTTGGAAGGATTTCTTCTTGATATTTTTATCGTGATAGTTAGCTCTCTGTTGCTGAATAACAATTGTGTGCTCCAAGGTGGATAGGCGTGCTTCGTCCAACTCATTGAGTTGTTGTAGGCATTGATTATGTGCCTCTGTAAGATCCAATCCAATCTCTTGAGCCATCCTTAGAGTCTTGATCTCAAACTCAATTGGAAATATGGGTTCTTTACCATAGACTAAATGACAAGGAGAGTAGCCAACGGTGTTACACCATGTTGTATGATAAGCCCATAAGGAATTTGGAAGCTCGGTGCCCAATTATGATGATTTTTTGAGATTGTTTTTGTCAGAATTGCCTCCAAGAATTTATTGGTACTTTCTACTTGCCCATTTTCTTGTGGGTGGTATCGGGAAGTAAGCCTGTGTTTAATGTGATAATTGTCCAGGATAGTCGTGATTCCATGGGCTGTAAATTGTGACCCTCCATCAATGATTACTTCCCTAGGTAATCTATAGCGTACAAATAATTTAAAAAGAAACTTAATGACTACCTCCTTTGTTGCATTTGATAATGTTTCTCCCTCTACCCATTTNTCTGTTGCTGAATAACAATTGTGTGCTCCAAGGTGGATAGGCGTGCTTCGTCCAACTCATTGAGTTGTTGTAGGCATTGATTATGTGCCTCTGTAAGATCCAATCCAATCTCTTGGGCCATCCTTAGAGTCTTGATCTCAAACTCAATTGGAAAGATGGGTTCTTTACCATAGACTAAATGACAAGGAGAGTAGCCAACGGTGTTACACCATGTTGTACGATAAGCCCATAAGGAATTTGGAAGCTCGGTGCCCAATTATGATGATTTTTTGAGATTGTTTTTGTCAGAATTGCCTCCAAGACTTTATTGGTACTTTCTACTTGCCCATTTTCTTGTGGGTGGTATCGGGAAGTAAGCCTGTGTTTAATGTGATAATTGTCCAGGATGGTCGTGATTCCATGGGCTGTAAATTGTGACCCTCCATCAATGATTACTTCCCTAGGTAATCTATAGCGTACAAATAATTTAAAAAGAAACTTAATGACTACCTCCTCTGTTGCATTTGATAATGTTTCTCCCTCTACCCATTTGGTCATGTAGTCCGTTGCAACTAGGATATAGGACTTCTAATTTGATTTTAGGTGGAAGGGGCCAACAAAGTCTAGCATCGTCTCGAATGGTTCTGCAACTACTTGTGCCTTAAAGGGAATTTCATTAGCTTGGCCTAGTCGATCCATCCGTTGGAAGTTGTTGTAGGTTTGTACATATTTATTTGCATCTCTAAATATTGAGGGCCAATAATAGCCCATCTGTAAAATATTGTGTCCAGTCCTTCGATCTACAAAATTTATGCCACAGGGCTCGCCATGACCTGCCTTCATTATGTTGTATATTTCATCATCTCGTACACATATTCGGATATGAAGATCAACCCCTATGTGGAATAGATATCCATCAATCCAAGTGAATTGTGCACTGCACTAGACAATCAATTTTCTTTCCCTTGATGATAGGTGTGCTGGTAGTTTCCCAGCTTCTAGATAATTCGCCACATCAGCGTACCAAGGTGGTTTAGTAGTGACAAAAAACATATGCTCATATAGAAATTGATCTTCAACTGTCATGGAATCATTTGTTTTGTGTATGTGAGATAGGAAGTCTACAACAAGATTCTCTCTTTCGGGTCGATCTTTGATGGTGATGTCAAATTCCTGCAATAGAAATAACCACCAAGTAACCCGTCCATTAATAATAGGTTTATTAGTTAGATATTTAATAACAGAATGATCAGTATACAGAATAATTGGATAGCCTGTTATATAATTATGAAATTTATTGATGGCATGTATAACAGCTAAAAAATATTTTTTTGTTACTGTATAATTAGATTCAGTGGGGGTGAGATTCTTGCTGATAAAATAAATAGCGTAGGGTTTCTTGTCTTCTTCCTGTCCAAGGACAATGCCTATGTCGATATCCGTTGCATCTGTGGAGATGTGAAATGGTATTTTCTAGTTCGGTCCTCTCAGCACCAATGTTATCGAAATCATCCATTTGAGTCTTGTGAATGCCACATTACACTTGTCACTCCACTTAAATTAAGAATTACCAGTCAAAGCATGTAAACATGCAACAGTTCTTGCAAAATTTTCCATAAATCTGTGGTAGTATCCTGAAGCTCCAAGGAAACTGTGTACCTCAGTTTGTGTACATGGTGTAGGTAGATTAAGGATTACCTCTATTTTTTCTGGATCTACCCTGATTCCATGTGCAGAAATATAATTCCCTAGTAACACACCTCCATTCATCATCATATGACATTTTTCATGACTTAAGCATAACCTGGTAGCAATGCACTATTCCAATACCTTCTCCAAATAGTATAGAGTTTGGTCAAAGTTGTCACCATAAGGAGTGAAATCATCCATGTAAAATTCAAGCCCTTCACTAATCATATTAGAAAATATGCTCAGAATGACCCTCTGGAATGTAGCTGGAGCATTACATAATCCAAAGGGAAATACTCTGTATGAAAAGGTACCCTAGGGACATGTGAATGTAGTTTTATCTTGATCTTCTGAGGCAATATGGATGAAATAAAAACATTTCTTCCCTACTAAGGTATCTAGGACCTGATCAATAAAAGGTAGGGGGAAGTGGTCTCTATGGGTAGCTTTGTTGAGTTCCCTATAGTCTACACAGATTCTCCATTTCCCATTCTTCTTGGGGACAATCACTAGTGGGGAAACCCACAGACTGTCCGAGATAGGATATATAAAATCTACATCCAAGAACTTTTGTAATTCTTCTTTAACAATGTCCCTGAGGTGGGCATTCAATCTTCTTTGGGGATGTTGGATGGGTCAGGGATCTTTCTCAATATAAATATGATCTGTGCATAGTTATGGATCAATGCCCTTCATGTCAGAATACTCTCAGGAAAAAGCCTGTTGATATTTAGAAAGGATTTGAATCAATTTTTGTTGTTGTTGCTCATTTAAATTGGCATTAATATTCAGAGACCTCCCTGGTGCAATCTCAATTGATTTTCTATTATGGACAATGATAGTTGTGATTTGTTGTTCCATCAATTCTTCTAGCAGGTCTCCCTGTGCTTCACTATCCAGAACAACTTTTAGCATTTGGCATGTTGGGTTACTTATAATGGTTGGGTTGTTAATGAAGCTATTGATCGCATCATCCTCTAATTGGTTCTTGAGTGTAAGAGATTCTTCCAGTGTGAGAGGGGATCATAGATCCTTTTCTGGATATCTTGGTGGTGGAAACTGCAGATGTATGATAGTCAAGATTGGTTTAGATGGAGGGTACATGATGAGGTTATGTGTAACACCTCCTCTATAAATTGTCATGTTACCCATGCAACATCATATGTATGCATCTATTGTTGTGAGCCATGGTCTTCCTAGTATTAATGGATGCCCATCGAGTTCACTTCTTGGGTTGATGATGAGGAAATATGTTGGATATTCCCAAGACTTGAATGAAATTTCTATATCGTGTAATGTGCCGACTGGTTTAACCATTGATCGATCAGCCAATTGTAACATAATTGGGGTAGGTTCGAAGGAGTTGAAACCCAAGGTGTTGTATGTTTTGATGATTAGGATATTAATGGTTGCCCCCAAATCTACTAGTGTATTTGGAAAAGAACAACCCTGGATATGAACTGTTACTATGGGGTTCCCCGGGTCTACATATATGACTGGTTATTGTCTACCTAAAATGAGATTAGACAAGGCTCCTGCCACATGAACAGTTGATGATGAATTTTTAACTTTCCTAACAGGCTTCCTCCCACATAATTCCTTGATTATCTTTGCATAAATTTGGATGTCTTGTAGATCCTGCAGGAGTGGGATCTTGACATATAAATTATTGACTTCCCCTACAATGTTGAAGTTAGGATACATGATAGGTTTTTCTATCATCAACCTTTCGGGGAACCGGGGAGGAGGAGTTACATCCTTATCAGGATTCTATTGTTCGACTATGTTTCTTCCCTGCTCTGTTTCTTCTATTATGACCATAGTCGAGGGTGTTATTGTTGGTTTTATATCACTTTCATTCTCTTGCTCTTGGGGAATGTTAATTTTTTTAGGAGAGATTATGCGTCCTAACCTCAGCCAGAGTTCGTTTCACCCTACAGAGTTGATTTCCCCATCCACATTCTCAATAATCTGCATGAGTTTGGCTAGTCTATTACTAGGATTTGGGTGGGGTTGAGCTGGTAGTTGAGGGNTCTGTTGCTGAATAACAATTGTGTGCTCCAAGGTGGATAGGCGTGCTTCGTCCAACTCATTGAGTTGTTGTAGGCATTGATTATGTGCCTCTGTAAGATCCAATCCAATCTCTTGGGCCATCCTTAGAGTCTTGATCTCAAACTCAATTGGAAAGATGGGTTCTTTACCATAGACTAAATGACAAGGAGAGTAGCCAACGGTGTTACACCATGTTGTACGATAAGCCCATAAGGAATTTGGAAGCTCGGTGCCCAATTATGATGATTTTTTGAGATTGTTTTTGTCAGAATTGCCTCCAAGACTTTATTGGTACTTTCTACTTGCCCATTTTCTTGTGGGTGGTATCGGGAAGTAAGCCTGTGTTTAATGTGATAATTGTCCAGGATGGTCGTGATTCCATGGGCTGTAAATTGTGACCCTCCATCAATGATTACTTCCCTAGGTAATCTATAGCGTACAAATAATTTAAAAAGAAACTTAATGACTACCTCCTCTGTTGCATTTGATAATGTTTCTCCCTCTACCCATTTGGTCATGTAGTCCGTTGCAACTAGGATATAGGACTTCTAATTTGATTTTAGGTGGAAGGGGCCAACAAAGTCTAGCATCGTCTCGAATGGTTCTGCAACTACTTGTGCCTTAAAGGGAATTTCATTAGCTTGGCCTAGTCGATCCATCCGTTGGAAGTTGTTGTAGGTTTGTACATATTTATTTGCATCTCTAAATATTGAGGGCCAATAATAGCCCATCTGTAAAATATTGTGTCCAGTCCTTCGATCTACAAAATTTATGCCACAGGGCTCGCCATGACCTGCCTTCATTATGTTGTATATTTCATCATCTCGTACACATATTCGGATATGAAGATCAACCCCTATGTGGAATAGATATCCATCAATCCAAGTGAATTGTGCACTGCACTAGACAATCAATTTTCTTTCCCTTGATGATAGGTGTGCTGGTAGTTTCCCAGCTTCTAGATAATTCGCCACATCAGCGTACCAAGGTGGTTTAGTAGTGACAAAAAACATATGCTCATATAGAAATTGATCTTCAACTGTCATGGAATCATTTGTTTTGTGTATGTGAGATAGGAAGTCTACAACAAGATTCTCTCTTTCGGGTCGATCTTTGATGGTGATGTCAAATTCCTGCAATAGAAATAACCACCAAGTAACCCGTCCATTAATAATAGGTTTATTAGTTAGATATTTAATAACAGAATGATCAGTATACAGAATAATTGGATAGCCTGTTATATAATTATGAAATTTATTGATGGCATGTATAACAGCTAAAAAATATTTTTTTGTTACTGTATAATTAGATTCAGTGGGGGTGAGATTCTTGCTGATAAAATAAATAGCGTAGGGTTTCTTGTCTTCTTCCTGTCCAAGGACAATGCCTATGTCGATATCCGTTGCATCTGTGGAGATGTGAAATGGTATTTTCTAGTTCGGTCCTCTCAGCACCAATGTTATCGAAATCATCCATTTGAGTCTTGTGAATGCCACATTACACTTGTCACTCCACTTAAATTAAGAATTACCAGTCAAAGCATGTAAACATGCAACAGTTCTTGCAAAATTTTCCATAAATCTGTGGTAGTATCCTGAAGCTCCAAGGAAACTGTGTACCTCAGTTTGTGTACATGGTGTAGGTAGATTAAGGATTACCTCTATTTTTTCTGGATCTACCCTGATTCCATGTGCAGAAATATAATTCCCTAGTAACACACCTCCATTCATCATCATATGACATTTTTCATGACTTAAGCATAACCTGGTAGCAATGCACTATTCCAATACCTTCTCCAAATAGTATAGAGTTTGGTCAAAGTTGTCACCATAAGGAGTGAAATCATCCATGTAAAATTCAAGCCCTTCACTAATCATATTAGAAAATATGCTCAGAATGACCCTCTGGAATGTAGCTGGAGCATTACATAATCCAAAGGGAAATACTCTGTATGAAAAGGTACCCTAGGGACATGTGAATGTAGTTTTATCTTGATCTTCTGAGGCAATATGGATGAAATAAAAACATTTCTTCCCTACTAAGGTATCTAGGACCTGATCAATAAAAGGTAGGGGGAAGTGGTCTCTATGGGTAGCTTTGTTGAGTTCCCTATAGTCTACACAGATTCTCCATTTCCCATTCTTCTTGGGGACAATCACTAGTGGGGAAACCCACAGACTGTCCGAGATAGGATATATAAAATCTACATCCAAGAACTTTTGTAATTCTTCTTTAACAATGTCCCTGAGGTGGGCATTCAATCTTCTTTGGGGATGTTGGATGGGTCAGGGATCTTTCTCAATATAAATATGATCTGTGCATAGTTATGGATCAATGCCCTTCATGTCAGAATACTCTCAGGAAAAAGCCTGTTGATATTTAGAAAGGATTTGAATCAATTTTTGTTGTTGTTGCTCATTTAAATTGGCATTAATATTCAGAGACCTCCCTGGTGCAATCTCAATTGATTTTCTATTATGGACAATGATAGTTGTGATTTGTTGTTCCATCAATTCTTCTAGTAGGTCTCCCTGTGCTTCACTATCCAGAACAACTTTTAGCATTTGGCATGTTGGGTTACTTATAATGGTTGGGTTGTTAATGAAGCTATTGATCACATCACCCTCTAATTGGTTCTTGAGTGTAAGAGCTTCTTCCAGTGTGAGAGGGGATCATAGATCCTTTTCTGGATATCTTGGTGGTGGAAACTGCAGATGTATGATAGTCAAGATTGGTTTAGCTAGAGGGTACATGATGAGGTTCTGTGTAACACCTCCTCTAGAAATTGTCATGTTACCCATGCAACATCATATGTATGCATCTGTTGTTGTGAGCCATGGTCTTCCTAGTATTAATGGATGCCCATCGAGTTCACTTCTTGGGTTGATGATGAGGAAATTTGTTGGATATTCCCAAGACCTGACTGAAATTTCTATATCGTGTAATGTGACGACTGGTTTAACCATTGATCGATCATCCAATTGTAACATAATTGGGGTAGGTTCGAAGGAGTTGAAACCCAAGGTGTTGTATGTTTTGATGATCAGGATATTAATGGTTGCCCCCAAATCTACTAGTGTATTTGGAAAAGAACAACCCTGGATATGAACTGTTACTATGGGGTTCCCCGGGTCTACATATATGACTAGTTCTTGTCTACCTAAAATGAGATTAGACAAGGCTCCTGCCACATGAACAGTTGATGATGAATTTTTAACTTTCCTAACAGGCTTCCTCCCACATAATTCCTTGATTATCTTTGCATAAATTTGGATGTCTTGTAGATCCTGCAGGAGTGGGATCTTGACATATAAATTATTGACTTCCCCTACAATGTTGAAGTTAGGATACATGATAGGTTTTTCTATCATCAACCTTTCGGGGAACCGGGGAGGAGGAGTTACATCCTTATCAGGATTCTATTGTTCGACTATGTTTCTTCCCTGCTCTGTTTCTTCTATTATGACCATAGTCGAGGGTGTTATTGTTGGTTTTATATCACTTTCATTCTCTTGCTCTTGGGGAATGTTAATTTTTTTAGGAGAGATTATGCGTCCTAACCTCAGCCAGAGTTCGTTTCACCCTACAGAGTTGATTTCCCCATCCACATTCTCAATAATCTGCATGAGTTTGGCTAGTCTATTACTAGGATTTGGGTGGGGTTGAGCTGGTAGTTGAGGG
>JZKD02S1081814.1:0-13154 GCA_000966675.3 Picea glauca | reverse complement strand
AAGTGGGTTTTTAACCCATTCTTTACATTCTGACCCCCCTTGCAAGAAATATCGCTAACAGTACTACATCCTTGACGATTGCTTTAGACCATAAAGGGATATTTTCAGTTTTCACACCAAGTATTTCTTTCCCTTTACTACAAATCCTTTAGTTTGTTTCATGTATATTTCTTGTTCTAGGTCCCCATGTAGGAACGCCATGTTTACATCCATCTATTCTATTTCTAGATCGAATGTTGTAGCTAGATACATTAGTACTATAATGGAAGTTAATTTTTCAACAGGGGAAGAAGTCTCACCGAAGTCGACTCCCTCGGCTTGGGAATAACCTTTTGCTACCAGGCGAGATTTGAAATTCTTGACTTGTCATGTGGCATTCATATTCTTCTTGAATACCCATTTTCTACCGACGATATTTCTTCCACTAAGTAACTTGACTAACTCTCATGTATCATTCTTGTGCAAGTATTCCATCTCTTCGACCATGGAATCCTTCCAGAGTTTACCCTCTGCCGAGTAGACTACCTCACCGACTGACTTCACCTCATTGTTAATGGTAGTTAACACAAATGTGGAATGGAAGTTGGGTGGAGTATACCTTTCAACTAATTTTCTTACTCTTTCTAACCTCCTTACCATCAGAGTCTATTTTTACACCTCTTCCTCATATTTAGTTGACTCATCTGAATCATCATCTTCGTTCCTCAGTTCAAACCACACCATCTCAGGATTATTCTCAGTTTGAACAACTTCTTTAGGATTGAACTTACCTCTGACTTCTCCGAATACCACATATCAAATGTGCATTTTTCTCCTTGATGCATGATCCCATAGCTTATATCCTTTCATTTCTTCTTTATATCGAATGAAAATACATTTGACTTCCTTCGTTTCCATCTTTCTCCTCTTTTCCTTGGGAACATGCACAAATTGATCACAAAAAAATATTTTTAGATGTGAAACTGAATTCTTCTTACCTAATCATACCTCATGTGGAGTTGTGTCGACTAGCACCGACGAAGGAGACATATTCACCAAATATCTTGCAGTGTCGACTGCCTCTGCCCAAAATTCTTGTGCAAGCCCAACACCACTTAGCATGCTTCTTGCCTTGTCCATCAATGTTCTATTCATTCTCTCAGAAACACCATTTTGTTGTGGGTTATATAGTGTGGTATTTTGGTGTGCTATGTCACACTGCTTGCAGAAATGATCAAATTATTTTCCACATAATTCACCATTGTTGTTAGTTCTTAGCACCTTAATATTCTTATCTGTCTAGTTTTCTACAGGATATTTAAACTCTTTCAATATCTCGAAAACCTTCGATTTCTTCCTCGGGAAATATATCCATGTATTCCTAGAAAAACAATCTATGAAGGAGACATAACACATGGATCCACCAAGTGAAGGCACCGTAACCGGGCCAAACACATCACTATGCACCAATTCTAGAATCCCATTTTCCCTTGTCACTCTGAATGGGAACCTCACCCAACTTTTTTTTTTCCATATGTGAAATGTTCACAAAAGTCAACTTCTAAACCAAATTCAGGAAAACCTTCGACCATACCTTTGTTGTGCATAGCTTGAAGTCCTTTTTCTCCAATGTGTCCCATCCTCTCATGCCATAGCATGGTCATGTTGATTTTATCATGTCTTTTCAAGTCGGTTTGTATCGACTTAGCTCAAGTTCAGTCAAGTCGAGTTGAGTCGAAGTCGAGTCAATTTCAGGAGAAATGATGTTGTTTCATCTATTCGAGTTGACATTCTTTAAAAAATTGTATAGGGTTACAATTCGAACTCCTTTCATTAAGACCATCAAACCTCTTACGATATTGCACGAATCCTTCTAAAACATAGTGTGCACTCCAACATCACTCATCTTACTGAAAGATATCATATTTCTTGCCAAACTTGGAATGTGTAGCACACATGGAATTGATATTTTACTCCCATCCTGCAATATCAGTTGAACTCTTCCTCATTCGATAATTTTTTTTTTGAGTCAGATCCCAAGAACACATCACCTCCATCATATCGTTCATACTCATATAACCATTCTCTATGTGGTGTCATATGATAGGATTCTCTTGAGTCTGTCAACCAAAAATCTTGATTCAACTGCGTATTGGTCGACGCGAGGTACACATCACCTACCTTATCTAGGGTTGTCTTTCTCTGAGTTGACTTATTTTTGTCGGATCTCGTATTGACTTCCATCTCCATTGACTTACAATCTTTTTTTTAATGCCCAACTTTACCACATTTCCAACATCTCTTGGACATGGTGTTATGGTGTTGGCATTGATGTCAAAGAAGGAAAATATCATCAATGATTGGACATGGTATTATCTTGGCATTGATGTCAAGAATATCAATATGGTATTATCATTATATGTCTTTGAGATCCTAAAAGTTTAGGAGAAATAACATATTAAGTTGCGCATAAGACATAGTACGAGGTGTAGAGGAATCTACCTAAAGCTCATGAGAGGCAGTGTATTAGATTGCATGAGATCATGTCATGCATGAAAGCTCAATAAAATGAGTACCTTAAGGAATTTCTATTGGGATTGAAATCCCAGCAGATCAACTAGAGAACACCCTCAAAACCGTGAGGAAACTCTGTTACACTTGGGAGATATGGAAATCGTCGATCGCTGACCAAAGGAATAGATCAATGATATTGGTTCAGTTAGAATCCAAGTATAAATCCAAAGAGGTTTGGAGGAATTATGTCCACTAATGTAGTTTTTGAGACAAATTTCGACCGTCAGATCATAGAGGAAACTTGCGTAAAGAAGAGGAGAATCGTGGCCATCTGTTGAAGATTTGGGAATGATTTAGATCATGAGATATATATTAAATATAGAACATCATATCAACTACTAAGAGTCATGGACTGTCAATCATGGAAATGACGTACGCATGGTCATCCTGACATTGATCACTTTAGATAATATCGACTAGAGGAAATTTGCATGAAGGAATTTTAACCGAAGTCAAAGTTCTGAAGTAAAACTAAGCCATTGGATCTAAGGAGCACTTAGAGATCAATTACATCCTTCATATTAGGGTTTCCTAGTAGCAGTCAACTTTGGCAAAAAGAATCCAAGAATAGGTAAGATTACCCGAAGTAAGAAACCCAAAAGTCACGTCAACCATTGATCTGGAGTAAAATATGGGAATCGTCAGATCACAAGGAAACAGTCAACTCCGACACTGACCACTCCAATGAAAAGAAGCCAAGAACATATGAATTCACCTAAAGGCTAGAGCCCCAATGTCCCGAAGTGAATGAGGTCCATCAAATCTAGGCAATGCATAGTGACCGTTGGATGAGGTTAGGCGGGTCCAATGGTGGTCAAATTTGGTGCTGACCACTTCAGAGAAAAAGGGTTCGGAACATATGAGTTCAAATGAAGGATGGAGCTCCAAATTCGTGAAGTAAGACATGTAGTACACACATTGAGATCCCATGTCAGTAATATCACGTCGGTAAGGACACGTGGTGCATTCAAATGGTGACAAGTTTCAAGGTCTAGTTGGAATTTTAGATATACATAAGTCACAAATCTAAGTGACACATGGCAGGAAATCAGCCAGTGCCACATCAACAATGGTGTCAGTAAGCTATGTCACTCGAGGAGTATGTCCTTCGGGAAAAACCAGTTTCTACCATCAACAATTGTCTGAAGCGTCGAAGGGTGAATTCATTCTCGACGATTGATCAAGGACGGGTAAAGGAAGAGAATAGGATCCATTTATAGTCATCGATCCGAGATACATATCAATGATTATAAGCTATGTTGGAAGTCAACCAAATCGGTTTGGAAAACCACCCTTCCAAGATTTGAAATGATGTGTGTATGACGTGTGGATAGACGGTTTATGGTTCATAGGTTGGAAGAAGATTTATCCCTCGCGCAAGTTTAAACTCCGAAATAATCCTGGCCATTCATATAAATGTTTGATTAAGTCATAGCCATTGGATTAAGCTAGTGGAAGGATAGTGTAAACTTAGGTGTTAACTGACAGTAAGCAGTATTCGCCATTCTATGACTTATTCAATAGGCAAAAATCTAGAGGGATTGAACTACTTCAGAGTTCGAGTAGCCCGAAGTCCCAAAGTCATGAATAGCTGAATACCCGAAGAGAGGGAACTCCTTTGTACCTAAGCCCACGGTCCTAGCTCTTGGACATGTGAAGGTTATTAAGCAGGGAAGTGCTGATACACACTTCGGTGGAATTTTCTCCGGAAGAGTTGGAAGACTGCAAAGACCGAAGTACTGAAATGCCAAAGTTATGAAGTAAACGAGAACCTTTCATTTTGGAAATAAAAAATGACCGTCCAATCTAATATACGTACTTTGTTTAAATGCACTTCAGAAGGTTGAATGATTGCAAAGACTGGAAGTCTCGAAGGACGAAGTTATGAAGTAATGATAGTTGTCCATCTCAATGTGAAATTAATACATGACCGTTGTTCTTGATAAGTGATTAATCACTTGTTTGGATTAGTTCCTGGTCACCACCTATGGTTGCAGGGAATAGAGTTCTTGAAGAGTTTCTATGCGAAATTTAAAAAACAAATGAAAATTTATCTCGGTCAAGAAGGAACGTTAAACTGGATAGGATATGGACTTTGTCTTGATTTATCTTAAGTAACTCAATACATGCTATGCATTAGAGAGCTAATCGAAAAACTTAGATATGATCAACAACAATTGAGAATGAAATAAATAGGCATGGGATGGATTTAAAAAGGAAATCGATCCATATCAGTGATCGATTTATGAAAATAAATCTCACTAATTTGAAAATCCTTCATGATAATGTTTGAATAATAATAAGAAAAACAAACATTATTATTGTTTATCTAAATGAAGAGGTCTGATGGTCCAAACAAATGGACACAATGATTCATAGCTCACACCAGTTGGGAGACTATATAAGCAAAGAAGAATGGTGAAGAAGAAGTGTCTCTATAGTCTAGATCAAAAGATCAAAACAGAAGTAGAGTCCAAGAAGAAGAACTGGTGATTGTTATGAAGTGAGGGTGGAAGGGAGGAGCATGAAAGGATTCATATCCTTTACTAAGTAAAGTGTAATTTAAGGGAGTTGGTGCTTCCTAGGGTTGGTTATCTAAAGAAAAGGGAGATGGTGCTTCCTAGGGTTGGTGCCCTAAAGACAAGGGAGTTGGTGCTTCCTAGGGTTGGTTCCCTAAAGATAAGAGAGTTGTTGCTTCCTAGGGTTGGTTCCCTAAAGACAAGGGAGTTGGTGCTTCCTAGGGTTGGTGCCTTGAAGAAGGGGATTTGTGTCTCCTAGAGTTGGTTCTCTAAAAAGGATTGGTGTTCTTCACTATTCTTCATAAAAACATTGTAATTCCTATTTATTATATTTATATAATTGATTTTACATACAAGTCCATTATTGATCTGTTGTGGTAATTAACAAAATATAAAATTAATTGCTAATTTTTGAAAAAGGGTAATATTGATTCACCCCCCCCCTCTTAGTATTCCAACGACATCTTCTTGTCAATTGAACCAGGGATTTAGATCTACCCTTCAACTTAAAATTTCTACCTGTTGACCCCAAAATCTCACCTTTGATATTTTGATGGTCAAAGGCCAGTCTATCCTTTCAGGTTAGCATCCACAGGTTCTTTTGGATAGTATAGGGATATCATTCAGAGATCTTCTAGGAACATTACTTCTTATTCTTGTCAATTAGAGTATGGTGGATTACAAGAGTTGAGTTTAGAGCTTGTTCCAATGTTTTCTTGGTTATTTCAGAATGAGTTATCATTTTCAGGAAGAGTAAGAGAGTCTTGCAGTATTTTGGGACACTTCTTTCCCATGATGATATTATATACTCCTCATATCATTTATTTGACAACATATTCTTACTCATTGTCCAATTATGCTTCCAAAAAGTATAAACTTGAGGGTATTTGGACAAGTTTTCTTTTTCAGTGATGAGGTGGCACAAGTGATGATGTGGCATGATGAGGTGGCGACCCATGTGGGGCCCAGAGGTCACCCAACACATGCATAATAACGATAAATTAAAGAGACAAAGTTTCTTGCCATAAAATAAACTTTTTTCTTTTCATCCATAAAGCAACATTTTTCTTTTTCGCCATAAAGCAAATTTTTTCTTTTTCTTCTCTAAAAACAAAGTTTTTCTTTTCTTCTTTAAAGTAGATTTTTCTTTCCTACCATAAAGAACATTTTTTCTTTTCTTCTTTAAAGAAACTTTCAACTTTTTCTTCTTTTAGCTTTTCTTCTTTTTCTTCTTTAAGTTTTTCCATGCTTTTCCCAACTTTCCTGCTTTATCCATTTCTTAGCTTTTTCTTTAGCTTTTCACCTTTTCTACTTTTCCCCTTTCCTTCCATTTCCTCTCCTCTCTCAATCATTCTCCCTATCTCCCATAGTGCATGCATTAATGGATTATTTTATTTCAAAGGTGCACCCCTCTCAGATTTTTGGCCATAATTCCTTCATTACTCAACATAATTGATTCATTCCAACTCCATTCTTCTCCAAATTTCCCCCAAATCTGACCAGAAAGATTGGAAAAGTTTGGTCCACCAGATTTAGAAGGAATACATGCCATGGAAAATGCAGGTAGATGGATAGGGATCCACTTGGATGATTATTATTGGTTGATATTTTTCCCAGTTTGGAAGAGCAGGGTGAATTTCTTATTCAGTGAGATATATATTCAACATTCCTCCATAGTTGGAAGGTGGATCACTCTATTGCAACAACGCTATACTCTCTCATTCTCATTTCTCTCTCAATTATAGCTCTGGATTCTCAGTTCTTTGGAGATCATTGTAACAGTTCATGGATTTTCTCTGTGATGGAGCCATTCCTTTGATTTGACATGAATAAAGAATTTATGTGTTGTTTTTGGCCTAAATTCTTGTCGTTCCAATTGATTTCTAAATTATTGCATGTGTTTGGAGCTAATCCTTCAGTGCAGGTCAATTTGGCACCATTGGAGAGTTCTTTTCTTACTGATTTTCTCTCCTTTTCCTTCCAATAGTTCACTCTGCTTGAGTTTTCCACCAAAAAAAATCACTTTTAATTGTTTTATGCAGGTTTTGGGTGAGGTCAACTAACCCTCATTCAAATCCCTTATTGTGCGTTGTTTGATTTGTGGTTTTTCAAGTTTAATCCTATCTATCAAGAAAAACATCCTTAGGGTAGCCTCCCTGTGCTTGGCATGCACCAACCCAAAACGAGAGGGGTGAAATCATTGTGACCTTAGGATAGAAACCCATAAATTAAGTCTAGGTTTGATTCCCTCAATACTACAGTTGACTTGAAACCTAGGGTGTCATATTTAGCCTTAACAGTTCCAAAGAATTTTCCTTTATCTCTTTCAACTAGTCAACCTCTCACCACTAAAGCATATTTGGTTTGATACTTACATGTTCTTTCTTCTCATTTCTTCTGACAACAGAGAAGAAACCATATCTTCTAGTGCTAGTGTGGTTGTATTACTCCCTATAGCCATGGCTAAGCTATCCCAGGAGTCAGGAAAAGAACATAATAGGATTATACACTTCTCCTCTTTAGTGATTTTAATATCCACAGATGATAACTAACTTAAAATGGTGTTAAACACATTTAAATGTCCATTCACTGAAATTCCATAACTCATTCTTAAAAGATAGAGTTTCTTTCTGAGAAACAACTTATTTATTATATATTTTGACTCATATAATATTCCCATATTCTCCCATAGTTTCTTGGCTAAATATTCACCTAATACATTCAAAAGTACTGAATTTGCAAGACAAATCCGAATCATACTTCTTGCTCTTCTTTCGAGTTCCCCCCATTCTTCCATTGGCATGCCTTTCGATTGGGTACCTGGACAAACCATTGTCCATTATTCTTGATCTACAAGAAGATCTTCCATTTTAAGCTTCCAAAGATCAAAATTCTGGCCATTGAATTTTTCTATCTCTGTTCTTGAATTTCTCTCCATTCTTTATCATGATCTTTAACACAATTTATGACTTTCAACTCTTACTATACCTAGGGTTTATCTCTCAAATTCAAGATTGGTAAATTAAGATATGATACACATGTCAAAGAATAACACAACTCTGATACCACTTGTTAGGAAATGATAGACACTTCCACACTAAATCTAGCAGAAGAGAAGAAGAATTTAATCAAGAACAAAAAATGAAAAACCAATCACACAGTACACAAAGATTTTACCCTGGAAACCCAAACCAGGAAAACCAACATTCCTTGAGCATTTTTCTCTCTTATTGTCTTATTCAATCTGAATAAAAGGTTACATGTCTAACCTTGTTCCACACCTAAGACACAATAGACATCATATGTCCCTCTTTCCTATGCAATAACAACCTTGTATCCAATCTGACTTACATCTGCATGACCAACAACTTACATCTAAATATTTCTCTAAAGACTGGATATCCTATGATTCATATTATCATTGGCCTTTACGGCCTTAAAACACGCCTGTTTATAGGATTTACAATAGGAAAACCCTAAAGACTTAGTGCCCAAACACCAGTTACAGATCCATGCATATCATTGGCTACAAATCCTACAAATCTTGGGATTCTTTTACATTTGACTCTAAGTCGGATCACCAGTCAACTACTAGTCGAACTTCATTCAGTCTTCAGATGGTCGCCATATGCCCACTTGTTGACCTCTTGTTGGATGACCTTTTCGACTTGTTTTCGATGCCTTTACCATGTTGACTAACCTCAACCTTCAACTTGTTATCGATCTAACTCGACTCTTGACCTGTTTTCAATCCACCTTGACTTCAACCGTCAGTCGATTCACCTCGACTAAACTTTCACTGCAAAGAATATAACAACCCAACATTGCCAACACTGGTGATTCTTCTATAGATTTCTTGATTTGATTAAATGGGCACATATCTTCTAGGGACCACTTAACCTCATTATCCTTTTTGAGCATATCAGTTAAATCTTTGACTACCTCAGTGAAATTAGGTATAAATTTTCTCAAATAGTTAATTTTTCTAGGGAAGGAATGTATCTCTTTCTTATTCCTTGGTAAACTAATAACCTGAATTGCTTCAACACAATGAGGATCAATTTTGACTCCATCCTTTGATACAATATGGCCGAGTAACTTTCCTTCCTGTATAGAAAAATGAGACTTTTTAGGATTTAGTGACCATACTTTTTACATTTAATGAAAGTTTGTTTAAGATGTTTTAAATGGTCTTCATCAAATTTAGAAAAAATGGTAAGATCATCTAAATATATCACAAAAAATTCGTCCCTTTCTCCCACAAATTCTATGTCCATTGCTCACTGAAAATGTTTCTCTTTCATTCATTATCCCAAAAGGAATTTTGTCATACATGAATGTACCGCATGGTGTAGTAAAAGTAGTGAGGTCTTTGTATTTTTCATGCACAACACTATTATTATATGTTAAGCCCTAAATAGTAGCACATTACCCTTTAATTGGGGAATATTCCATTAGTAATGTTATTTTATTTATGTCGGCTTGGGTCCATTAGTTGTAATTGTACCTCCTAGTCTCNAATTCCTTCATTACTCAACATAATTGATTCATTCCAACTCCATTCTTCTCCAAATTTCCCCCAAATCTGACCAGAAAGATTGGAAAAGTTTGGTCCACCAGATTTAGAAGGAATACATGCCATGGAAAATGCAGGTAGATGGATAGGGATCCACTTGGATGATTATTATTGGTTGATATTTTTCCCAGTTTGGAAGAGCAGGGTGAATTTCTTATTCAGTGAGATATATATTCAACATTCCTCCATAGTTGGAAGGTGGATCACTCTATTGCAACAACGCTATACTCTCTCATTCTCATTTCTCTCTCAATTATAGCTCTGGATTCTCAGTTCTTTGGAGATCATTGTAACAGTTCATGGATTTTCTCTGTGATGGAGCCATTCCTTTGATTTGACATGAATAAAGAATTTATGTGTTGTTTTTGGCCTAAATTCTTGTCGTTCCAATTGATTTCTAAATTATTGCATGTGTTTGGAGCTAATCCTTCAGTGCAGGTCAATTTGGCACCATTGGAGAGTTCTTTTCTTACTGATTTTCTCTCCTTTTCCTTCCAATAGTTCACTCTGCTTGAGTTTTCCACCAAAAAAAATCACTTTTAATTGTTTTATGCAGGTTTTGGGTGAGGTCAACTAACCCTCATTCAAATCCCTTATTGTGCGTTGTTTGATTTGTGGTTTTTCAAGTTTAATCCTATCTATCAAGAAAAACATCCTTAGGGTAGCCTCCCTGTGCTTGGCATGCACCAACCCAAAACGAGAGGGGTGAAATCATTGTGACCTTAGGATAGAAACCCATAAATTAAGTCTAGGTTTGATTCCCTCAATACTACAGTTGACTTGAAACCTAGGGTGTCATATTTAGCCTTAACAGTTCCAAAGAATTTTCCTTTATCTCTTTCAACTAGTCAACCTCTCACCACTAAAGCATATTTGGTTTGATACTTACATGTTCTTTCTTCTCATTTCTTCTGACAACAGAGAAGAAACCATATCTTCTAGTGCTAGTGTGGTTGTATTACTCCCTATAGCCATGGCTAAGCTATCCCAGGAGTCAGGAAAAGAACATAATAGGATTATACACTTATCCTCCTTAGTGATTTTAATATCCACAGATGATAACTAACTTAAAATGGTGTTAAACACATTTAAATGTCCATTCACTGAAATTCCATAACTCATTCTTAAAATATAGAGTTTCTTTCTGAGAAACAACTTATTTATTATATATTTTGACTCATATAATATTCCCATCTTCTCCCATAGTTTCTTGGCTAAATATTCACCTGATACATTCAAAAGTACTGAATTTGCAAGACAAATCCGAATCATACTTCTTGCTCTTCTTTCGAGTTCCCCCCATTCTTCCATTGGCATGCCTTTCGGTTGGGTACCTGGACAAACCATTGTCCATTATTCTTGATCTACAAGAAGATCTTCCATTTTAAGCTTCCAAAGATCAAAATTATGGCCATTGAATTTTTCTATCTCTGTTCTTGAATTTCTCTCCATTCTTTACCACGATCTTTAACACAATTTATGACTTTCAACTCTTACTATACCTAGGGTTTATCTCTCAAATTCAAGATTGGTAAATTAAGATATGATACACATGTCAAAGAATAACACAACTCTGAGACCACTTGTTAGGAAATGATAGACACTTCCACACTAAATCTAGAAGAAGAGAAGAAGAATTTAATCAAGAACAAAAAATGAAAAACCAATCACACAGTACACAAAGATTTTACCCTGGAAACCCAAACCAGGAAAACCAACATTCCTTGAGCATTTTTCTCTCTTATTGTCTTATTCAATCTGAATAAAAGGTTACATGTCTAACCTTGTTCCACACCTAAGACACAATAGACATCATATGTCCCTCTTTCCTATGCAATAACAACCTTGTATCCAATCTGACTTACATCTGCATGACCAACAACTTACATCTAAATATTTCTCTAAAGACTGGATATCCTATGATTCATATTATCATTGGCCTTTACGGCCTTAAAACACGCCTGTTTATAGGATTTACAATAGGAAAACCCTAAAGACTTAGTGCCCAAACACCAGTTACAGATCCATGCATATCATTGGCTACAAATCCTACAAATCTTGGGATTCTTTTACATTTGACTCTAAGTCGGATCACCAGTCAACTACTAGTCGAACTTCATTCAGTCTTCAGATGGTCGCCATATGCCCACTTGTTGACCTCTTGTTGGATGACCTTTTCGACTTGTTTTCGATGCCTTTACCATGTTGACTAACCTCAACCTTCAACTTGTTATCGATCTAACTCGACTCTTGACCTGTTTTCAATCCACCTTGACTTCAACCGTCAGTCGATTCACCTCGACTAAACTTTCACTGCAAAGAATATAACAACCCAACATTGCCAACACTGGTGATTCTTCTATAGATTTCTTGATTTGATTAAATGGGCACATATCTTCTAGGGACCACTTAACCTCATTATCCTTTTTGAGCATATCAGTTAAATCTTTGACTACCTCAGTGAAATTAGGTATAAATTTTCTCAAATAGTTAATTTTTCTAGGGAAGGAATGTATCTCTTTCTTATTCCTTGGTAAACTAATAACCTGAATTGCTTCAACACAATGAGGATCAATTTTGACTCCATCCTTTGATACAATATGGCCGAGTAACTTTCCTTCCTGTATAGAAAAATGAGACTTTTTAGGATTTAGTGACCATACTTTTTACATTTAATGAAAGTTTGTTTAAGATGTTTTAAATGGTCTTCATCAAATTTAGAAAAAATGGTAAGATCATCTAAATATATCACAAAAAATTCGTCCCTTTCTCCCACAAATTCTATGTCCATTGCTCACTGAAAATGTTTCTCTTTCATTCATTATCCCAAAAGGAATTTTGTCATACATGAATGTACCGCATGGTGTAGTAAAAGTAGTGAGGTCTTTGTATTTTTCATGCACAACACTATTATTATATGTTAAGCCCTAAATAGTAGCACATTACCCTTTAATTGGGGAATATTCCATTAGTAATGTTATTTTATTTATGTCGGCTTGGGTCCATTAGTTGTAATTGTACCTCCTAGTCTCGTATATATACCAAGGAGACATTTTCATTTGGAATCATCTGGTATTTGAACATTTATGTGGGTATAAGGAGGTTTCCCCCTCGAACAGGCTAATTATCTGAATTTATCTCCTTTTTAAGGCGTTAAGTACTTCTTCTGAGGTTTTTCTATGCTATATTGATATTTGCTTCTTGACATATGGTATCAGAGATGAAGGTCTTGGGGGTTCGCTGCTACATCTGAGACACCTTGGAATTTTCACTATAATTTTGTTTCTATAATGTTTTAGTAGGAAACCCTTAGAGGATATTTAGTAGATGGATCAAGGTACGTTGGGTTAAAATTTCATCTCCTAATGCATTATACTTTCGGAGATACAACCTCTGTAAGATATAGTTTTGGAATCATGCGGAATTGAGTCATCGTGAAATTTTCTCTATAAAAGTTTTTCTGTAACGTTTCAGACTTGAAAATCGGGAGGTTATTCACAAAAATT
>JZKD02S1081781.1:0-13155 GCA_000966675.3 Picea glauca | reverse complement strand
GGCTCACCAACCTAAGTCACAATTACAAAATACATTATAGTTCTTAAGGGTTAAAACTGGGGTGTTACATCACCCTCCCCTTATTTTGGCACTTTCCTCAGTTCACAACACCATTCCAATGTTATTAACATTACAAATCTAGTCTCTTTGGCCTTAATCCACACATGAAATCCAACCAACTCTTATATACATAGGCATTGTGGCCTAAAATTAAACATATATACATAGGCATTCTGACCCAAAACATGTATAATGATGTTCATAATTTATATTTCTGGAAGTAGTTCCAACCAACGATCTCTCCTTCCCTCTCATCCCTACACAACCCAAAGAAATGAATCCCTTTCTCTACCATGTAGTCCCTTAGGTTGTTCCACTTCTCTCCAAAGATCCAATGCCCTCCGCCACGAAGTTTTAGAGTTGCAGATTCAAGAACCCTAGCTGCAACAAGTCCACTGGAATTTCTCCATTCCATGTGCTCATCATTAATCTCAATTTCCTTCTCATTTTCTTTTTCGCGAGCTTCCAATTTCAATAGCGAGCATCTCATTTGTATTATAAAATTACAGCCATCATGAGATATTGTTATAAAAATTTCAATCATAAATGTCAAATGTGTTTTATATAGGAAAAAAGAGTTACCAAGCATGATCTTTCTTCTCATAATTCGTTTGGATCTTGTGGTTGTAGGAATCAATATTCATTATGGCTTAGAGAAATTCCATACCCAATACCATTATTCCTGCAATTTTCTCAACCTTCAATCTACCAAACCAATTGTTACCATAATCACGTAACAATTCGTAATTATTAATTTCTCAAATTTGTTTTATATAGGAAATAAAATTTCCATACATGAGCTTCTTGCTCATAATGATTGGATCTTGTATGATCTTACATCCCTGCCACATCCAAGACCATTCACCCTGCAATATCCTCAACCTTTCATTTAGCCACACAAACTCTTAGCATAGCATAACAATTTGTAACTATTAATTTCTGAAATCTATTTATATACAAGAAATCAAATTCCCAGACATGAATTTTCCGTGGATAGTGTTTGGCTCTGCAACTACAGATATCAGTATTCCTTATGGTATTACATCCTTTCCATATCCAAGACCATTCTAGCTGCAATTCCCTCGATTTACAATCACCCAAACAATTGTCAGTATCTCATGTACAAGGTATATATATATATATATATATATCCATGGTAACAATTCAAAACAAATTCACAAAGTGATCTAAGAATTGTTTACAACTACAATTCAATCACTTCCATTAATCCAACTATTAATTGGAATAAACCCATCATTCTTTACACATGTATTATAAGTCAATATTTTATTTCTTCTATCTGTCAATATTTCTATCACTTTGTTCCCTTGACAAATATTTTCCATAATTTATCATTTAGCAAATTTCTTGTTACATTATCTAACAAATCCTGGAGTGTTTTCAACTTCACGAGTTATCAATACTCACATCATTTCAGATGTTATCATAATCATTTCTATTTTATATAATAGATACACACATTAACCAAAATGCATTCAATAATTCCTCTAATACTAGTTGTAACATTTATAATAGTTCCAAACAGTGATATCAGAATTGTAACAACAACAATCCAATCACCTTCAACTAGTACTCATATTAAATATCATGCAACTATCTATCATTATGTACTTTCAGAACCACATGATTTTAATAATGCAACAATTAATTAATAAATAAAATAACAATCGATGTACCAATATCAATGGCCATATTTACACAATGCATCCTTGCATTGACTACATAATACCACATAACTCTGTCTTGCATTCACCAAGATGAGTTGGAAGGTCTATCCAATGCCTCAACACATCATCCACAAACTTCCTACTAGTTTCCTCACTATTTGTATGCCTTCCTTTCCAACCCAAACACAACACCAAGAATATAATTCTTAAGTGCTCTTTAGTGTCAGCAAAGAGGTTGTAGTCCAAACATCAACTATACATTAGATACCATTGAGCATTCACATAGCACTATATCCCTTCCATATCCAACCATCTCATGGTCTCACACATGACTAACTCTATGGATATTCATTTTTATATCAAGAGTATGTCTCCTGACTTGACGTGGTTATGATCCCACAACCAATCATAACATAATATGCAACTAACATTTTATCTAAATGAATTCTAGCATCAACAACATTTACATACTCTAGGCCTTTTGCCATTACATATCAATTTAAATATTGAAAAATTGACTGAGGTAATTCTTGCCTCAATTCCATTCAACATGTATGCATCAAAACAAACTAAATGCATACCTACATGGTTGTTATCAAACTAATTTATGCTACCTCATCAACTAGTATTTTTAGAATCCCACAAACTTCCTCCKTCATCATTTTTATCACCATTCCKACCACCCTCATGGGTATTCACAAAGATGGAAATTATACACAACAACAATAACCACATATTTAACCATGCTATATCATTTTTACTRAATACCTAATCCATCATTAGTTATACTCAATTTCCATAACATCATTATTTCATAATAACAGRCTATTCTAAGTTCACAAGCATGTTATATGCATATCCAAGCATGTGCATATGCACAAYTACCCATCCATATGCACCAAGCATTCACTGTCAGCATTCCTACTAATGCATACACATTTTAACTTCATTATATGCCTCATGCACTCTAGTGGATTTATTTTTCAATTCTCTTCTTTTTTTATTTATTTATGTTGTAGTTGGTTTTCCTTGAATTCCTTCATATCCTTTCTAACTTGTGTGCTCTCACTCTACTCATGTGCACTAATGTTCCATCATATTAACACTTTTTTATTTAGTTCCCATTGCCCATTATGCAATCCAACCAATGTGTTTTTTTTTGGGTGGACTCTCCTAAGTAGTCATATAAAACATTTACCTTTATGAAACATTCCAACACCTTGGAATGAATTAGCTTAGGAAATTCCATCATATATATATATATATTTTTTTTTTTATGTCTGGCAGAATCAACAACTAGTTGGGCACGTGCTCGCGTTACACGTGGCCGTGTTATCCAATTGCTACCACTATAACCTCCATGTGTGCCCATGATGCCCCTTACGCGACACACATTGTAAGTCGGGGGGAGTTGAACTCGAAACCTCATGGAACTTCATTTTCATGGCACTTGCCAATTGAGCTTCCCCTCGGGGGAAAAAATTCCATCACGTTACTACCACACCATTCTTGAATAAAAAATTGTTATTCCTATTTGTTCATTAGATTACTTCATTAAAAATTCCTTGTGAAACCAAAAATTTCACACTTATTACCATTCCCAATGGAAGTCTATTTTTATTCAGTGACACTTTTCAAGTGAAAGAGCACTCATTTTTCTATCTCCAATTTCTCTGCATTGGCATCCTGCTTCCACTCTGAACTCTGATATCAGAAGTGGATTTCTTTCACCAAGTACTTTTTGACAATTAGATAACTCATATCTAACAAATCCTTCCCTTGAAATCCTATGCTTGACACATAGGTAGTATTCACACACAACCTCTTAAGTTTTTTTTTCTCTTTCACCTCAAGCTTTGCAACTGTCTACACATCTCTACCTTCAAGGCTATAGAGCCTTAGTTTTCCTTTCTATGCCCATTAATGAAATTATTCACTTGCTAGATTCATGTCTTATGTGAGTTTTTATCACTCCACAAGTCACTCCCAGACTGAAAATGAGAGTAATCTTGGTAACATAGAAATGTAAATGGATTAAAATAGTTTGAATAGGTGGATCAACAAACAAAGAGTAGAAGGAAGGACATCAGACTATTGAAAATACATTACATTGGGAATGGAGTCATAAAATTATGTAGATCATAGGAAATCAGGCTTTCTACTAGAAGAAAATCTTATGAAAATATGGATATAAGAATAGAAGGTAAACAAAGAGAAGAATATCCACATAAAAGAGATCCTTTCTGTAATATATATTAAAGAGTTCTTGAACAATAATCTATGATTAACAAACAATTATCACAAATCCTTTGCAACTCATGAATTGATTAAGAAACAACAACTTTTGATCTTCAAAATCTGTAAATATTACTCAATCAAGATGATAAGAAATAATAGAAACAAGATAAAAATAGTCTGGTATCACAACTTTCATGAATCTCAAATGGAAGAAATGCTAATTACAATATGCCCTCAGGGTTACAATTGAGTAACTAAACTTCTCCTCTAGCTCTCTCCTCTCTTGGATCATGAATCCAACCCATGTCCAAGAGATATCTCCTTCATTAAATAGAAAATAACATCCAAATATACTTAGGAGGTCGAATCCCATCTCCTCCATTGGATTCTAAGCCTTGGAGATAGGTGGAAACAATCAAAGAGATAAAAATCCAACAAACTGCTAATTTTCAGGAAATTGTTGGAAGTCATTAATAAATTGTCTCCACCTCACTGCATGAGGTATTTAATGGATATAAGACTTAGGTGTAGGTGTCCCTTGACATCTAACTGATCCTTGAGAAGCCATTTGAACCCTCCTTAATAGGTGGCAACCTCCCAACAAGGCGAATATCCAATCAACTATGCAAAACAGAGAATTGACAACACATTCCATAGAGCACTAATGTTTTTATTTCTTTTATCAATTTGCAAACTGGGTTAGGATGAAATTTGGTCAAAATGTCAACAGGGATATCACCTTCCTCCACAAACAATTTCAAAGAAACCCACTTCGTCGTTTTGGTTTTATGATCAAATTGGTAACAATAACCGCTACAAGAAATATTGTAGCGCCACTCCTAAAACAACTTTGCAGATTTCGTAGAGTCACTCCTAAAAAAAATCTATGGATTCAGTAGAGCCATTGTTGAGTAATGGATAGGAGTTTTCATAGTGCCTTAGATAGCGCAATTTCAGAACATCCTGTATAGACAATTTTGTAGCGCCATGATGATACAAAATCTCTGTGTTTTTTCTATGTGATGTAATCAATTCTTCAAAACACAAAAAACTTAGTTGATTTTTGTGAAGTAACTCTGAAAGAGATATACCTCACTACCAATTCTCCTCATTCCTAGCCCAATGGAAATGATATCCACCTACCTTTAAGCATCTAAAAATCATTCCATGCTTTCGTCCAACACGACTTCTTCCAGAGGAATTCAATACACACCAAGCCAATTTGTACTTGTCATTGCAGGAACTTCCTGCAGTGAACATTAAAACAAAATTCATCACTGCAGATTGAGTGCTGACAAAAATTTTCATTGATGAAGCTAGAGATGCAAAAAATCCTAATTCATCGGTGCTATGAAATGACCAAAAATGCTACTGCAAATTCATGTGCTAACATTTGGCTCCATGGGGGATGGCATGCTTCCTGCAAGCTGCCAAGAACTTGTAGGCCAGAGGCCTTACCTATCACCTAAAATATTTGACTAGACATAATCATGTTGTTCCATTGGGCATGGAGTCTTATACTGTTGTCAAATATCTGCAACTTTATTCAACTCTGAACACACACTACTGAAAACATAATGTTGCAAACCAACTGCTCAAGCTTATTATCTACATTTCCTACCACTACTTCTAACCGGAAGAAACAAGCTGATTATGAAATATAAAATTGCCAATATAGCCAATCAAACACGAGATTTACAGAGTAGTCAATCCATTTTCAACTTAATGAGTTAAAGAAAAAAAGATGAAATTCTTGTAGCATAAAGAGACTCAGTAGCCAATACTTACAACTGCAATCTTGTCTAATTCCAAGAGTTGAAAAACTTTGATCTCGTGGAAAAAATATCTCCATATAAGTGGCAATTGGATCTCGAGATTCATCAGAGAACTTCAATTTTTCTGAAAAACATTGTTGATGCTGGAAAAATTATTCTTCCTTAATCAAGTTGTACTCCTCCATGTCTGATGAAAAGAAGGCATGAACATCATCTGGGAGTTGGCAATCAAAAGTATCAAAATCATCCTGATCATGCTGAAAAGCTTCTTGGCTAACATCAAAAACAATGTCAACATGAGAATCACCAAGTTGATCCTCCTCTTCCATGCTTCCTTTAGATGCATAATTGTCATACACCGACTCCAGTTTTTCATGGATAATGAGTTGAATGTCTTCATGAATCTGTTGGTCAGATCCTTCCACATATAGATCAAGGACTTCAAAGTCTTCATCATATACATCATAAGGTGGAGCAGGTGCATTATGAAATCCTAATGACAAGGATGCATATTTCTGTGTATAATCATCAAAAATATAATCTTCAAAAAGAGGTTTGGGACAACTTCTATATCATAATCACCACTATTAAAAACATTTTGATTAATTCCAAATGCATCTAAAGCTTCATTTTCAATATCATAATTTTGAAAATATTCATGCTGTAAAATGATGCAGATGCCCCCTGCCTCCGCAGGTTCTGCGCGACCTCCCAGTCTTAGGATCGTTCACGAATTCACTTTTGAGCCGAAGAGGCTTTTTTGGATCCCTATCGGAACCTCAACATTTGATCCACAGGTCCTTGTCCAAAAACCCCATCTGCGCGTGACATGCACAAGGTGTAAGTTCTCACCTACTCATAGCTTCCAACACGACCGTGATCATTTCCTGAAATGTGATTTCGGGTTTTGAGACTTCCTGAGTCCTAATATGAAGAGTCATTGACTCCTAGATCTCCCGGTCTCTGAAATGATGATTTTATGAATTGGATTTAGTCGTGGTTAGCCCCCTGGGCTACACTCTTAATTCATATGACCTTCCCTCATATGACTGTAGTCCTCTTCAGGGTTCATCGACACAAAGCTCTCGGCTTCCTGTCTTCAACACTACCGAAAAGACAATTTTCGAAACGCCGAAGTGCATATTTCCTGGATTTCTCCTCCTTTCGCGATTTTGGGTTTTCTGATGCCAAAATGATTGGTTCTCATATCCTCGGAACTCCCAAAGTTCTGAACTCTGAAATGATGATGAATACACCCATCCTCTGTGTCCCGTGCTATTCCTCAACAACTTCGGGTTTTTGTGTTTTGGGATTTCCCGATGCAAGGTTTCCTCCAATCCCTGCTCCTTAGACTTCTTAGTATCTGAAATACCGATATAGTCCTTTCACTCCTAGCCGGGATCAATGACTGTGATCCACTCTCAAATCAACGGCCCTGATCCTTTCGGGATGTCCGTTCCTAAGAGCCTAGATTTCATGTCCTCAGGATCTTCGAAATCCAGATATCTGGTATGCCAAAATCTATCTCTTGCCCTCATGACCCGACAATGCTCCTTCTCTGCCTTCGGGAATTCATGTTTCGGAATTCCGCGACTCTCAGTGCATCAAATCTTCTCTGTCCTCTCGTACTCCCGATAGCCTAAATATCAAAGTACCAAAATCCTGAACCCTCTGGTTCTCCTCCTTTGAACAAGATCAACGGTTCAAAGTCTCCCTTGATCCAACAACTCAGATTCTTTTGGGATTCTATGGGTCAAGAGTTTCAAACTCTTACCTCTGGCATTCTCGGTAACCAAAATGCCGAAATGATTCTTTTGGGAATTTCCCTGATGCCTGGATCACTGCAACGTGTCCTCCGCTTGGACGATCCCGATTCTTTCGGTCTTCGATACTCCGCAAACCCAACGACACTGACCCTCTTGTCTACTGAATCCCCAGTATCCAATTACCCGGTGATTCCCCCAATCTTCACCACGTGTCCTCCCACAGATGGACGGTTCTGATTTCTTTCGGGACTTTGCCAGATGCAAAGTCGAAAGACTCTCCCTGCTCTATTTTTCGATGTCTGAATCCCTAATATGAAAGGGTCTCATGACATGTGTCCTCCTTAGATGGATGGCTCAGATATCTTCGGGACTTCAGGACACTTGAGTTCTAATCTCCAGTCCTTCGTCCTCTGAACCTCCGAATTCCCGAAGTCAGAAATATCGATACCTCTACCCTGTCAGGAATTTTCAGATTCTCTGCTCTACGTGTGAGGATTTAAACCTTGTGCACCTTTCCAAATATCCAATAACTATCAATCCATGTACCCAGATCTGATGGCTCAGACCTTTTCTTTCGTTGTGCCCTTCCTACGCTACCTGTACACGAATCCACGGTCCATATCTTCTCAGCTAATCCGATGGCAGTTGTTCTCCTCCTGAGCTTTTCCTGTATCTTCGACCTCTAAGGAATTAATCCTTTTTCCTTCTCTTTCACATGGAGAATCTGATGCCCTCCTGGCACTCCTTTGCTCAAGAAAAATTCTTGCTAAATTTGCAGGGTGTTCAACAACCCTGTGAAGATCCCTCCTTGGACTCTTCTCTGTCTCTAAACTCAAAAAGTTCTCCCTGTGCACTCTGGCACCTACTCAATGCCCTCCTGGGAGAGTGTCCAGAATCCTCAGTGATTCTATTTCTCTATGAACTCATAGCAGAGTTCCTCCTCAACACTCTCTGCTTGTGCTCAATGCCCTCCTGGCAGAGCTCTATAGAACCCTAAGTAGTCCTATCTTCCTCCTGAACTCAACAGAGTTCCTCTGTGCACTCTATGCACCTGCTCAATGCCCTCTTGGCAGAGCTCTACAAAACTCATCAAAGATTTTGTCTTCTACTGTGTCCTCCTCTGCATAGTCTCACCTCCAAGGTATTCAACAACCTTGAGGTATTCCTCTGAGTCGATGATTTTAGTTCATGTGCCCTCCTTGCACGTCCTTGTCCAAATTCCACAGAATTGGAAATGCACTCTATGCACTGGCTCTCAGAACCCGTAGTGTTCTGTCACGGCCTCTTGGCATGAAGCCTCAAAGAACCCCAAACCTGAAATCAAAGAACTTACAGATAGCAGAACCTATCTGTCTCTATAAACGCACATCTACAACATACATTCATAGCATAAATAGAACACACATAGACATTCACACAACACAGACAATATGTAGGAAAAACTGCTCTGGTTTGTATTAATATCAAATGCCTCCTTTACAAGGTGTTCTTGAGCTCAAACTTTGACAGAGTCTTGGCTCCTCCTCTCTACTCTCTTCTCTAACTCTTGCTACCTACTCAAAAAAATATCCTCCAAATGTTTTACATGAGGGGGATCTTTGAGCTCTTCCCTCCATCTCACCTACCCTATTCAATTACATTAACTCTAAAATTGAATGGGTTGTCTAGTCCAGAATTGAAGCTAGATCCAACCTTAAAACCATTAAGGCTATCTACATCTAAAGCCTGCATATAGGCACGGCTCTATGGCTCTAACAACCTTACAATATTAAATTACTTCACATTCAAATTCAAAATGTGAAAGGGCTGTGCCTTTCCTTATTGAATGTGTGCGCTGAGTTGGCTGGATGGCTGGCACATGGATGGCTTGGAGAGATGCTCCTGCATCATACTCCTCTGTTGCAAAATTCATGAGCTCCTGCTCATGATCTCTCAACCCTAGCTGTTGAAATCCTCCTGTGTCCCAAACAACTCTTCAGAGCTGTCTCTCTGCTCCATCTCTTTGCTATTATTGTTGTTGCTTCTTTGATACTGCTCTGGCAATCTCCCTTCTGCTCAGCTTCTCCTTGCTGGCAGTCTCTTATGATCTGATCATCAACTTCCTGATCTCATTGATCACCTTGTCTAGCTGCTGAAATGGCTGGATCTGTTCATGCAGTCTCCTCTGCTGTAAATTCTTTCTCCAAATGGGAAGATCATCGTGATCTCCCATGCCATCTCTGGTGGGATTAACTTGCACCCTGTTGTAGATTTCTCTTATGCAATCCTTTTATCGAACTATCATTCATCTCCCTCCTCTAACAGCTTAACTCCTGCCAGTTCTTCTTGTGCTAGTATACCTTCAGCTTCCTCCAGTTGCTCCTTGGGCTGGTATCCTCTTTCTGCTTCCAACTTGATCTATTGGATGTGCATGCCCTGCACCTTCACCCTTCTCACCAGGGCTTCAATTTCTTCATATAGATCAGCAAAGCTCATGTTTTCTGCTTCTTCCTCTTCTTCTGTTGCAAGCTCCAATGCTGCAGTCTTTTGCTTTTAAGCTTCCCGGCTGAAAATTTTGAGCCATTCCTCGGAATGCTCATCTCCTTATTTTGATTGGGTAAACATCAATGTCTTCTCCAACTCTCCAACAGTCATGTCTGGTTGTTTTTTTGTTGTTTCTCCCTATGCAACACATATTTTGGCCTCACCTGGGCTATATGGAAGGAATATTCGAATTCCTCCAATGATCATAAAGTGTGTCTAATCCTCCTCCTCTGTAAGCTGTCCGTGCTGATATGAACTCAACTCCAAGTTCATCTTCTCTCCCTTGCTCTTCTGGCAATGTGGGATTTCCCTATTGTCCTCCTGACAATCTATGATATCCTGCAGTGACCTCATTTCATTGCCCTCCTGGCAATGTGAAATTCTCCGGATGTCCTCTTGAAAGTCTATGAGATCCCACAATGATCTCATTTCATTTCCCTCCTAGCAATGTGAAATTCCCCGGTTGTCCTCTTGACAGTCTATAAGATCTTCAGCTGATCCCATGTCATCCTCACTACTGAAGTTTCTCCCATCCTCTGATTCACACACCTGAACCATTTTCTCCTCTGGTTTGTTGAGGTTTTCAACATGCCTCAACCATATTTTCAGCAGCCTCTACTATCTTTTTGCCATCAATGCCCTAACTGGCCATTTTTCTTTCATCCTCATGGTCCATTCATATATCCATCTCAGCCTTGTATCCTATTGCACCCGTAGTGCAAGTTCATCCATCCTCGCCTTGATCTCGGCAAGTTCTCTATCCATCTCAACCTTGCTTGGCTGCTGCTAATGGTTCTTCTTTCCATCTCGTCCATGGACTTCCGTAGCCATATTCCTGTTCTCGTCTTCCCTCATGAAAAACTTGCTACTGTCACTCTGCAACTAAGAGTGTTTCTAGCCTCTCCTTACAGTCCACCTGACTGTCTATTGACTACTGCACACCTGCAACAATCACCACAGAGTTCCAACACTATGCCTTCCCCTGCCTGTCTCTGCAAGCTGCCTCTGATACCACTTTGCTTTATATCAGAGTATTTTCCTTCCTGCTCCCTCTCCCTAAAATATACAAACAGAGTCAACCTCTAATATCACAATTGACACAGACGCCCACTGCCTCTGCAAGTTTTGCGTGACCTCTTGGTCTTAGGATCATTCACGAATTCACTTTTAAGCCAAAGCGGCTCCTTTGGATCCCTATTGGAACCTCAACATTTGATCCACAGGTCCTTGTCCGAAAACCCCACCTGTACGCGACATGCACAAGGTGTAAGTTCTCACCTACTCACAGCTTCCAACATGATCGTGATCATTTACCGAAATGTGATTTCAGGTTTTGGGACTTCCTGAGGCCTGATATCAAGAGTCCTTGACTCCTCGATCTCCTGGTCTCCGAAATGCTGATTTGGCGAATTAGCTTTAGTCGTGGTTAGCCCCCTGGGCTACACTCTTAGTTCATATGACCTTCCCTCATATGACTGTAGTCCTCTTTGGGGTTCATCAACACAAATCACCCGACTTACTGTCTTCAAGACTCCTGAAAAGTTGATTTCCTAAATGTCGAAGTGCCTATTTCCCGTCTTTCTCCTCCTTTCGTGATTTCGGGTTTTCTGATGCCGAAATGCTTGGTTATCATATCCTCGGAACTCCCAAAGTTCCAAACTATGAAATACTGATGAATACACCCGTCCTTCGTGTCACGTGCTATTCCTCAGCAACTTCGAGTTTTCTCGTTTCAAAATTTCTCGTTGCAAGGTTTCATCCAGTCCCTGCTCCTTAGACTTCTTGGTATCCTAAATACCGATACAGTCCTTTCACTCCTAGCTAGGATCAATGGATGTGATCCACTCTCAAATCAATGGCTTTGATCCTTTCGAGATCTCCATTCCTAAGAGCCTAGATTTCATGTCCTTAGGCTCTCAGAAATCCCGATATCCGGTATGCCGAGATCTGGCTCTTTCCCTGGTGACCCAGAAATGCTCCTTCTCCACCTTTGGGAATTCACATTTCAGAATTTCGCGACTCTGAGCGCATCAAATATTCTCTGTCCTCTCATACTCCCGGTAGACGAAATACTGAAGTACCGAAATCCTGAACCCTTTGGTTCTCCTCCTCTGAACAAGATCAACGACTCAAAGTCTCCCTTGATCCAACAACTCAGATTCTTTCTGGATTCTATGGGTCAAGAGTTTCAAACTCTTACCTCTCGCATTCCCAGTAACCGAAATGCCGAAATGTTTCTTTCAGGAATTTCTCCAGTGCCTGGATCGCTGCAATGTGTCCTCTACTTGGACAATCCCGATTCTTTCGGTCTTCGGGACTCTGTGAACCCAACGACACTTACCCTATTGTCTTTTGAATCCCCGATATCCGATTACCCAATGATTCCCCCAATCTTCACCACGTGTCCTCCCACATATGGATGGCTCTGATTTCTTTCGAGACTTTGCCAGATGCAAAGTTGAAAGACTCTCCCTACTCTATTTTTCGATGTCCGAATCCTTGATATACAAGGGTCTCACGACACGTGTCCTCCTCAGATGGATGACTCAGATATCTTTGGGACTTCGGGACCCATGATTTCTAATCTCTGGTCCTTCGTCCTCTGAACCTCCGAATTCCTGAAGTCCGAAATCCCGATACCTCTACCCTGTCGTGACTTTTTGGATTCTTTTCTCTGCGCGTGAGGATTTAAACCTCGTGCATATTTCCACATATTCGACGGCTATCGGTCCATGTACCCAGATCTGACGGCTTAGACCTATTCTTCTGCTGCGCCCTTCCTATGCTGCCTAGACACAAATCCACGGTCCAGATCTTCTCAGCTAATTTGACGACAGCTGTGCTCCTCCTAAGATTTTCCTGTAGCTTCGACCTCTAAGGAATTAATCCTTTTTCTTTCTCTTTCAGATGGAGAATCTGATGCCCTCCTGGCACTCCTTTTCTCAAGAAAATTTCTTGCTGAGTTTACAGGGTGTTCAACAACCCTATGAATATCCCTCCTTGGACTCTTCTCTATCTCTGAACTCAAAGAGTTCTCCCTATGCACTCTGGCACCTACTCATTTCCCTCCTGGCAGAGTGTCCAAAATCCTCAGTGATTCTATTT
>JZKD02S1081780.1:189670-199679 GCA_000966675.3 Picea glauca | reverse complement strand
GTTCACATGATAGTCATGGCATTGACTATCAAGTTGTTCTGCTACAAGTCATTAGTAAGATATGTGGAGGGAATAGATAATGGAGTGTGTGGAGGGTGGAGGCTTGGTCAATGTGGGGGAATGGAATGCAGAGATGCCATGTAAAGAGAAGGTAATGTAGAACGGATGTGAACTTTGCACTATGTATCTACAAAAGAAACTAATTTCATTAATCATTAATCCCATGACCTAGAACAAAGAGAAAAAGGAAAATAAATACCAATGGAGAACAAATTTGACAGATTTTTCCTAATCGACCAAGATCTTTCCATGTCACTTTGTGCTTTAAAAAGCCATAATACCCATCCTCATGGTGCTTAATCCTTGGAATTATGACCATATTCCTCTTATATGTAAAATATTCCTTTTGTAGGGCCTATAGTGTGGTCCTTATCCCATGCATTGTCTATGATCCTATAAAATCATTACTTAGGAGATAAATCAAAAAAAAAAATTGTCATGAACTAAATCTTAGGCTATGACACCCATCTTTATTGTGCCCAATGCTTGGAATTAGTCTCACAATCCTTTTGCATTACCCATGAGCTAAAAAAAATTGATTTAGCATCTAAACCCATGTATTTTGGCTCCAAATCGTGGCTTTTTCAATGATACACATCATTATTCCCAATCCTTGAAACCAAGCCCATATTACTCTCATACAATAAAAATTGTTTTTATAGGGGTTGTATTATAGCCTAATATCTCGTGTATGGCCTATGATCCCAAAAACATTACTTGAGGAATAAAACCTTAGTTATAATCCACAAACCATGGATTCTCCTAAGAGACCCATCCTCATTGTACCCTATCCTTGAAACGAGTCCCATATTCCTCTCATAAGGTAAATATTCCTCCTATAAGCTTTGTGTCATGGTTTAGGACCTTATGCATTGGTGATGAGATTGAAGGAAAATTATTAGAGGCTAATCTCATGGTTTTTCACTATAAACCATGGCTTGGACTAGGAGACATATCCATGTTGCACCTTGTCAGTGCCTCAACATGCCCTAGTTTGCAAGGGATGGAGACCCCTCTTTTATGTTTTGTGATCCATTGGTTATGTCATGTGTTTTCCTTCATTGCCGCAATGACTAAGTGGATATTACTCATTGGATTTAATAGATGGTAGCTTGATTTATGCATTTTTCTTGCTAGGAAGCTTTTATGTTTTGCAAATAATGTGATGGTCTAGTGTCTCTTGGATTTTATGGTGTGACTTAACATCGGCCTGAGCCACACCAACCCTTAACATGGTTGGATTTTTTGTCCCCGCAGGTTTCGAACTGGTGACTTTAACATCACGGAGTGGCTTAACAACACACTCCGTCACCGACTATCCTACACCTCGGAGACTTGCTATTATTTAATATTACATCTTTCACACATTTATCAATAAAAGAAACAAGGCATCATGTGTTTATTAAATGTTAATATCTTCATTTTTGTTATAATAATGCATTATTATTGATCATCATATTTGAATTAATTTCATTAATTTCTAAATAAATGTGGCTATAATACTGCATTATTATTTATCATCTATTTAAATTAATTTCTAAACAAATGTGGAATTATTAATTATTATGTTGCAATCAATATTTCATGAATCAATTTAATGACTTTGTTTTTAATGACTTTCTAAACAGATGTGGAATTATTCAATTTAATGACTTTGTTTCTGGTGACTTGTCAAGTGATCTTTGTGAAGGGTTTTTTTGGTCCTTGTGCATTCAATAAATTATTTCTGGCTTTTACTTTAGTAATGTTTCTCTTGTTTTTGTTAATAATTTATTCTATTATTTAATGTTACATTTTTCACATACAGGAAACAAGGTATCATTTATTTATTAAATATTAATATTTTCATTTTTTTTTGTGTGTTTAGTTATAATAATGTATTATTATTGATTATCATATTTAAATTAATTTTTAAATAAAGGTGAAATTATTTCAATATTTCATGTATCAGTTTTGGTGATTAAAATTAATAACTTATTAATTGTATTAGTATAATTAATATTTTATGTATAAATTTGGGTTATTATGTTTTAACTTTGACTTGTGAAATTTTTTTACACAACTTACAGGACTCACTGAGTTAAAATGGATTTATTGTAATCCATAACATACATATTTTAAACATAATATTATTTTTGTTTCAATTGTTATATTTATTTATATAATAAATAAACATTATATTATAATTAAAATATATAAAATTGTTTGGGTGATTGAAAGAAATGATTGTTTTTTGCTTTCAATATTATATTTATTTCCATGACTCCCATTTTAATAATATTTTTTATATTTCTTTATAATTATATATAAAAAAGATAGAAATTACCTCAACAATAAAACATGATTTGCACCTAAAAATTACTCGTTTAGTGTCATTTGTTTAATTTTGTATGACTAGCACAGCCACAATTACGTGGCTGATTAACGCCGAAAGGCATATTAAAACGAAACGCGTCCAGCACAGAAATGAAACGGGCAGCCACCACTTTGTAGATGTGGCAATAAGTTAGTGAACACAGTAAGTTTTAAACACGATTAGGTAAATGTTAAAAAGTAAGCATATAAACGGATGTCTTTATAACAGCTCGGAAGTTAATGGATGAAATCAGAGCCATTCATTTATTGTGACGACTAAGAATATTCTAGGCATATTTAATCTAGTCCATTAAAAACGTATTAAGAACTAAAAACCTATTAAAAGTGCCCATTGTCAATAGGTATACACCTTTCAGCTTAAAAAAAATATAATGATTTTAAAACCATCTATCTGCAGCATGAACTACTACTTTTTGGGTTGGATTTTGGTTTGCCTTCCATAACAACCACTGAATCTCTATTTAACGACGGCGGCTGAGTTCGACGGGCAAGTAGTTTCGCAGCTTCGTAGAAGACTTCTCTGACATTCCGTGCAGTCTTGGCCGAAGTCTCGAGGAACGAAACACGCTTAAATAAAGCATAAGCTTCAGCTTGGAATCGCGGCACCATGCGGCGTAGCGGCAAATCCTTCTTATTCCCGACGAGAATTATAATCGGCGTAGGATTCATCTGTTGCTCCACTTCTTCGATCCATCTCTTTGCGCATACAAACGAATCGATGTTTGTAATGTCATACACGATGATGGCTGCATCCGCCCCGCGATAATGCGACGGAGTTATACTGCGATATCTTTCCTGTCCCGCGGTGTCCCATATCTCTAATTCTACGTCCTCCATCGCCTCCTTCACGAACAGGCTGCGGTTAAAGAGTGATGCTCCCACTGTTGCGGGCCGCCCCTCCACAAATTCGTCATATACGAATCGCAAAACAAGGCTTGTTTTGCCAGCTGCGCAGTCACCGAGAAGGACCACCTTAGCGGGCCTGTGCCTCTCTGAGTTCTTTCTCGGCCACCCGGAATCTCTCGCCATTCTTCCTGAAATCAGTAATTATATTGCAAAAGGTCTAACGAGTTTGGCTATGGATTGAAGAATGCAGTTACCAGTTTTGTGATATATATAATCGGTTTACTTTAAAAGTTTGTTTTTTTAAAACAGGATAGAAATTTGGTTGTATAAAAATAATAATTTTTAAACTGCCTCTATATAAATCCATAGAAAAGTGAGGTCGGCCATCACAGCAATAGGGCTTTAATCAAGGGTTAGAACAAAATCAACATTTTGAGCCTACAATTGATGTGAAGTTTGATATGCTCGTTTCAATGGAGATAAGAAAATCAATTTTATGTTTGATAATTAAAAATTAACATATAATTATGATTTAGTTTTTTAAAATCTCAAAGCTGCAATAATTTTTTTTTATGGAGGATGATAGGTAAACACCAAATTGAGTATCCATTAAAAAGTAGATAAATATGATTTTCAAATCCTTTTTTTTAATACTTCAAATAACAAAGGTTTATTTCTACTTTTAATCATGTTCAAGGTGACAATTAAATATTGTAAGGATCCTTATATATGAGGGTGAGGGTGGGAGTGAGAGTGGGGGAAATAATAGAGAAAACTTGTGAGGATGGAGGCGGGGGGAATAATAGAGAAAACTATATATGAGGGTGAGGGGAATAAAAGAGAAAACTTGTGAGGGTGGGGGTAGTGGGAATAATAGAGAAAACTTGTGAGGGTGGGGGTGTTGGGAATAATAGAGAAAACTTGTGAGGGTGAGGGTGAGAATAATAGAGAAAAAAAACTTGTGAGGGTGAGGGTGAGGGTGGGGGTGGTCGGAATAATAGAGAAAAAAAAACTTGTGAGGGTGGTGGAATGTTTTCTCTAATATTACTCCTCACCCCCAATGGAGGATATGACACACAAATGAAGTAACAACACAAGTCTCATTCTTCGAGGTTTTTAATTATTTTATTTTTCATATTTAAACCAAAAATAATATATATATGAGTGTGGGGGAATTTTTTCTCTAATATTACGCCCCACCCCACCCTCATATATGAGGGTATGTTTTCTCTAATATTACTTTCCACCCACACCCTCATATATGAGGGTGGGGGAATGTTTTCTCTAATATTACCCCTCACCTCCACCCTCATATATGAATATTATGTTTTCTCTAATATTACACCCCACCCCCACCCTAATATATGTTTTCTCTAATTTTACATATATGAGGGTGAGTGTGGGGCGTAATATTAGAGAAAACATATTGGTGGGGGTATTATGTTTTCTCTAATATTACCTTCCACCCCCACCATGTAACACCCTGTTTCCCCCAGTTTGTAAAAATAACTATATTGGCCAAGAACTATGGCAAACTCAAAGATGTGAATGTTTGATTTGACGGACCTTTGCATAAAAGGTCGATGAATGTAAATTATGTTATGAATATGTGTTGCATAACTGTTGGGAGAGAGATGTGCTAAAAGAGACCATGATGGCTAGTGAGAGGTGGTGGAGGGGACCTGGAATGGTTGTGTTAACTTCCACCGAGCCAGTACCATACTAGTTTATACTTGCTCAAAAAACAAAACAGCTCTCTGACCCTGGAATGGATTTTCCGTCAGAGTGGTAGGTGGGGAGGCTCCTCAAGAATTAATGAGGGGATGGGGGTGAACCATCCATCTGTAACATCCCTCAGACCTAACCACGGATAGAGAAATTCATGCCACACACAACCCTTGCAGACAAATTGGCAAGAGAGGAAATGTGGTGGAAGAGAGCACGTGCGACGGGGGATCGCAAAACAAAAGAGAATTGGAGAAACCCTGGAAACGCAAGGAGTTATGAATACCAGGAGACAGAGAGTAACCTTCGTCCTGGATTATTTTCCTGTATCAGGAGAAGGAGAGTAACCTTCTTCCTTGATTTTCGTTGAGCTGGAAGTAGGAGACTGAACCTCAAAGCATCGTGGTCTAGCTCGGGGGTGGCTAGTGGTAAATCCATTTGAAGTCACCGAGCCTACGGTTGGGTGGAAACGAGCACCCCTCTCAACAGTTGCATCACGCCTGGTAGATCTGATAAGTGTTTTATACCTTGTATTTCGAACTGAATATCATGAATACATGCTTATGTTTATATGCCCATAATAATTTCTGTGTAGAATGATTCCCTGGTGTTTTAAACTGGAAATAATGGATGCATGTGTATGCTTATATGTCATCGTTGGTTTATGTACAAATGGTTAAGTCTGGGGCATGAGTTTGCTCCACGGAGAATCGTTTTGTTTGCTTGATTCTCGTACTATTCTGGGAAGGCCCCTCGAGAGTACTCTTCCCCAGGAATCACCTCATAAACCTTGGAACCGTACCAAACCTTTACCCAAAGACTCGACTAAGATCAGGGACGATTGCCCAAGAACTGTCTGAAGGTTCATGCGATTCGGGTCTGGAAACCTTATGCAAGAAAGGGTAGCTCTCTAAGGTCGCGGAGTCATGGGAGTTTGAAGCCTTGAGAAGTTGAATTTCGTGATTCAAGCTCAGAAGGGATAGCGAGTCCAATTATAGAAAGAGAGAATACCCTATCGTTTGGTAGATGAACGGTCGGAAGACTTTCGAAAATACCCCAGATCTGTCAAGACCAATGGATCTAGAGAAGGAGCACAGGCGTTAACACCTCAACCCTTTTAGCCTTCGCAAGTAGCGATGGGATCCAGGACCATAGATCCAAGGATTCGACGGAGCTCTATTGACCGTCGATCTTCGCCTTTGCACCGACAGGAGAGAAGCATTTCACTGACTCGCGACTTGGGGTGGTCAAGGGTAGGACTGCACGAACTCACGATTTGCGAGATCGCGACGTGATCGTGGTTGTTGGATCCAGGCCACGGGAGAACCGTGGGATCATAACTTTCGTGGTTATCGCCTATCAGGGGTTTGAAACTTGAGAGAGTTTCTTTTCGACTTAGAAGTCACGCAGTATTGAGCACCGAGGGCTCATGCGAACACGTGGCACATCCGTTAGGTGGGGATCGCATGGTTGACAGGTGGTGTAACAACAAGCGCCCAGAGAAAGGTGGGAGCAGGTGACAGGTGATGGACACATGTCGCCTAGGAAAGAGTCAACCCATTGTTGACTTATCGTATCTCGGTAATTCGCGAAGGAGGAGCACGAGGGCTCAACAATCCACATGCATAGTGGATGGTGAACGCCGAAAGGGATCACCATTCCAGAACTATCTATGATTTCCTGTATTATGTTAGTTAGTAAACATTGATAAGTATCATCATTTCATAACTAGTTTCCTGTATTATATTAATGATTAATGTTCAAATTAATTCTCTACAGATAAAATGTATTTTAAGTTTCAAATAAATACAAAGATAACCATATATAAAACACAGTAAAGTAGAAATCATCATACCTTAGGATCATGTATTAATCTATGATTAAGATCATGTATTAACAGGCATGTATTAATCATCATACCATTGTGGTTGTCATTAGGAAGAGAATTACATACACTAAACATATTGCTCCAGTATTATTTATTATCGTCAACAGAGAGCCCGCTCAGGGATCAAATCTCACCACAACCAGCAGTAGCATAGCCATTAAGGGAAGTTACTACCATATCTAAAAGCATATCAGCGTTAAAACCATCGTATCTCCCAGACTTGAACTCGCCACTACTGCTAATTTCATCGGAATGAATGTGCTGATCTTGCACTAGAGCAATTCCTATCGTTTAACATAACCGAGGGCAACAGAAGCTCGCGATGGCTATCAGGTAGCTCCACTTTCTCTTCGTCGTTGGAGCTGTGGACATCGCTGTGAGATTTCTCCGAGACTATGGTTGGTTTCTTAATTCTCAGACTGGTCTAAGTGAAAAGAATTAAAGTGAGGGGTGGCCGAGAAAGCTTGTCTTACTGGCTTGGTAACATGAAACGCCAGAAACGCCAGAAAATATATCAATTCAACTCCACCCAGGCCAAACGTGGCCACGGTTCATGATTTAGCTCCATCCTTAGTAGGCCAGAAACGCAGGTCAAATGTGGCCATGCTTCACATCCAAGTTAATACGTGCAATCCATTTGAGGTAGTGACTGTTATTTCTTAATATGATTAGGTAAATGTGAAAAAGTAAACATTTTAACGCATGCATTCATAAATGCAAGGAAGTTATGAACAATAAATCTTATTCATTGATTTGGGAGGACGACTAAGAATATACCAGCATCTTCAATTGTTGACAATAGGATGAATATTTAAGATTAAAAGATCATTAAATGTGCCCATTATCTCGGTAATTCGCGAAGGAGGAGCATGAGGGCTCAACAATCCAAATCGTGAAGTCGCGAGATGCGAGTAGCGCTAGTATTTAGCTTAGGAAGCAGGTGATCGGTGGTGGACACTTGTCACCTGGGAAAGAGTCAACCCATTGTTGACTTATCGTATCTCGGGAATTCGCAAAGGAGGAGCACGAGGGCTCAACACTCCAACTCACGAAGTCGCGAGATGCGCGTAGCACTAGTATTTAGCTTAGGAAGCGGGTGACTAATGGTGGACACTTGTCACCTGGGAAAGAGTCAACCCATTGTTTACTTATCATGGCTCGAGGTTTCGCAGGATGAAGAAGTTGCACCCTGATCGCTAAGGTCGTGAAACACTGAGAGCCAAGGTCTCGTGCGACAGGCAGCAGCAGCACAACTCGTGAGAAGAGTACAATGGAGGAGACAAGTGGCGTGTGTGCATCGCTTTGTCAAAGCCCACGTAACATTGACCTCTCGCGTCTTGGGATTTCGCAAAGGAGGAGCACGAGGGCTCAACACCTCAACTAGCGTAGTTGTGAGTGGTGCTAGTGTTTGGCCTAGCCTATGGTTACATGTAGCAGGTGCTAGTGAGGAGGGAGCCATACCCATATCGTATCTCGGGTATTGGTGTTTGGAGAAAGGGGAGTCGAGAGTCTTGACTCCCAACTCGCAAGTTGCGAAAGGCGCTTGCGCTAAGGCCAGGTTGTGGTCATTTGGAGGAGGATAAGGGAAGGGAGGGTCTACGCTAGGCCCCATAGAAGTCTCGGGGATTCTGTCCCTCGAAGGAAAAGATGAAAAAAAAAAAAAAAAAAATCTAGGTTGTCGTTGTGGGTGTGTGACAAATTGGTATTAGAGCATGGTTACAACACTTGGCCTGCTTGGGCTCATGGACGAGTTGCGCAGGAACTCCATCTAAAGTACTCTTAAAAATGAGTAACTCTCTATCCTAACCCCCCTTATCAAAAGCCAAAGTTAAGAATGAAAATTTCTATTGTGTGTATGCATTTGAAAAATATGAATTATGCGTTGATTATGAATAAATATAATATTGACTAACAACAAGTGTTTTTCTTGCACAACAAGCGGATGATCAATCATGGGAAAACTGCAAACACATAGAATGGTGATGCACCACGAAGTGGGGGATGGCTCCCACAATAGAGACGAAGAGTATGACGAAAGGAGAGTGGTAGAGACCCCTCCAGATCTAGCTGAGACTGTGAGAAGCTTCATGGTTGAACTACAGAGTTTCAAGGCCGACAACGAGAGGTTGATAAAAGAGCAAGATAAGCAAACGAAAATTAATGCAGTCTTGATGTAGAGTTTATCCTACATACAAAGACAATTGCAGCATGGACCTAACACCAGTCACGCGGACCAACGACAGACAAAGAAAAGTCGAAGTCCACCTGAGATATGGAAACGTTGTCTTTTAAGTGGCCACACTGGGAAGAGCACCTCGAGAAAGGCCCACCCTAGAGATAAGGGACAAGAGTCGGACGAGTCCTCTGGAAAGGAAACTGGCGACTCAGAGGGATCTTCTAGTAGCAAAACTAGTTCTTATTCCCGAAGAAAATGGAATAAGCGAAAGCATTCCAAAAGTCATAATCTCGAAGAGTTCAAGAAGGCCAAACCATCCTCTTTCGACGGTGAAATAAAGAAGGGGGAGGAAGCGGAGGCTTGGTTGCTTGGACTAAAGAAGTATTTCAGAGTCCATGACTTATCAGAAAATTTGAAGGCCCGAGTAGCCACTTTCAACCTGAATGGGAAGGCTTCCATTTGGTGGGAAGACCTTAAGAATGTAAAAGGGATTCGCGAAGAGGACCTATCTTGGGAACGGTTTGAGAAATACTTCAGTAGGAAGTATCTATCAGAAAAGTATTTTGACGAAAAGACTAAAGAATTCTATGAACTCAAGCTGGGGCAACTAAGCATAGAGGAATATGTCAGCAGATTCCTCGAGTTGTTGAGGTACGTACCCTATATAAAAGAAGAAAAGAAAAAGGTGCAACGATTCATCAGTGGACTACCTAAGTACTATCAAAACAGGATTGAGTTTGACGAGCCAAAGACACTATCCGAAAGGCAAGATATTGTTATGAACAGTTGGGGCATCGGACAGAACCTCGTGAAGGCTGGAAGTAGAAGAATAGTTTGGGATTCCAAAAAAAGGGGTTTAAATCCCCAAGATTTAAAAACTATAAAAAGGACTCAAGGATGAGCTTCCCAACCCAAAGTGTACACTAGCAGAATTTTCC
>JZKD02S1081780.1:140626-168126 GCA_000966675.3 Picea glauca | reverse complement strand
TCATTCAAAAAGAAGCCATGATAAAAATGCAAGAACCCTAACCCTAGCATCATTAGGGCCAAGTGAGAATAATATGTTGGTTGAATTTGAGTTGTTTGAAAAAAAATGAAAAATCAACACTAGTGATCAACACAAATAGTTTACCTTCACAAACAAAACATAAGGTTAACCAAACATCCATGACATTACATAAGATTCAACTTAAATCAAACAAAGCTTTCTTCGTAATCAATAATACTTCCAATATCAAAAAATTGAGATAAAGAGTCTATTCATAAAACATACACAAAACACTATCGATGAAACATATACGAAACAAATATCGAGTATAGGACTATTCATTGACAATGACACACTACATAGTTATAAAATGTTGGAGTCGACTGGATAAATAATGTAATCATAACATAGAAAACATAGGAACTAAAGGATAGTGAACTCTTATGTTGGAGCTCCAAGAAATTCACAATGAAATATGTATATGCATTTCCCAACTAACTACAATCAACACACTAGCTACTCCTAATGTATGTGTATTTTTCCTTCCAAAACAATGAATAAAAACATGGAAACATTTGATTGGAAATTGTGGAAATTGTCATGAAAAGGCTTGCATCTTGGCCTTAAAAATGACAATGTTTTTAACTTTAATGAATATGCAAAATTGGCACCTTCTTTGAGGGTGTATTAATGACAGAAGGCATGTGTGGTAAACCTCCATGCAATCCTTATTATTTGTAGTAAATATATATTTTGTGGAAGTGGTGTGCATTCACACGACCCACTATTTCATCACCATCGACCTAGCAATACCTTCTTGAAAGGTGCAAGTAAACGAGGAGAGGATAAGGAGACCTTTAGGCTTTGTAAAGAAGTTTTACCAATGGCTCCTATATGCATTGGACCTACCTACCTACCTACATTCCTACAATGCAAATGGTTTTGGCTTCCAAACATGAAAGCATGACAATTGTAGATGTTTAATGTAGGTGCAATAACATAGGTAATGATAAGAGAACATTGGACACACATATATATATATATATATATATTGCGACGTACATGCATTGTACCTACCTACCTACATTTTTACAATGCAAATGGTTTTGGCTTCCAAACGTGCAAGCATGACTAATGGTAATTGTCCGGTGTAAATGTAGTAGAATAAGTGATGACAACATATCTTATATATGTTGTGTTGTGTGACAACACACATGGTTGGGATTCCTACTAACTTGAAACATTGTAAATGGACTACTAGTGTGGGAAGGATGATTTGGATGTGCAATTTTATTTGTATTATATGATTTGTCTAACAATGCATAGGTATTGATTTAGTTGAGGTGAAGATGTCTATGTATTCTTGATATGTAATCTACCATGGATGTTCCACTAGAATAGTTTCTCACAACAAATCTTACCATAGATGATTTTAGGGACGAAATTTCTCCCATGGGCGAAATTTCAAGGTTCCAATTTTTGAAGGGGTGATTTTTCATTTACCTGGTGTATAAAAAAATTAGAATATTTATCCCATATATTAAAATAAAATATAGATATGGCAGTGAATTCGTCCCCTATAAAACAATAAGAAAATCAGTGGCAAGAGGGTTCACCCTCCCGATTTCATGAACAAATTTCCAATTTGCCCTGATTTTTTTAGAATCTAGATTTTTTGTGAGTGCATCGCCCATATTTCCTAAACCATGGGATGTTTGGAGTTATTTCTCCCACATCTCCTCAAATTAGGGCTTTATGGAAAAAAATTCACCCACATCTCCTCGAATGAATCTTTTCGACACTGATTTCGCCCATATATTTCATGGCTTTTCTAGAAGGAACGAATTCGCCTAATGCCTATCAATTTTGGGTTCCCCTACATTTCCAATTTTGTCCCATTATCCATGCACCATGTATTTCCTTCTATGTTTTATGGGAACGATGACTGGGACTTTATAAATTATGGGAAAGAGGCTTGGCGATGGTTCAACAATGCATGATCTCAAATTTAATTCTGCATTCGTTACTCAACTTTTTTTGAATCCCTGATCAATATTGTAAAGGGCCAAAAGCATACACATTCTTGCAGCTCTTAGATTCTTACAAAATTGAAAAAATATACACAGGAACAACAAGATGGAGGAAAAGACTCACTAGCCAACTCAGAATGTATTCACACCAATGGTACATATTTATAGTACAATGGGTGATGCCACCTCATAGAGAGATTTGCTCTAGATCCTAAAATCATGCATGATGACTAGGCTAGGCAATCTTAACTAACTCATTAGTCATCACTTGAGGATATATTACTATATCCTAAATGAATAATACAAATATATGTGAAAATTTAGACTTAATGATTGGTAAGGTAAGCCATAGGCTAACATTCCCCCCCTTAATCACAAGTCTGATCAATAATACCAACAATTAAGCATAAACCAGTATCATTTCCAAGTCTTCATACTGAAACTCCTGAGATGAGTCTCAATGAATAATTTCTCGAAGAATCGCCAATCTGGATGTCGAATGGTTCATCTGAAATGAATTGGAAGAGAGCTAAGATATGTAAGTGAACAATGACAATATTTGAACATTCCCTGATTGCTTGACAATTCGATCATTTTGCCAAGTATTTGAGCTAGAAGAATCTGATGTATTCTGCTAATTGGTGAACATATAATATCACCACTCTAATAACAATGTATCACTGAAGTGTTCTCTAAATCTGTGGTTTGGGATAACCACTGATCAATTGATACCATGTATCTGATGGTTTTTGGATGACCACTAACTAATTTTGACACTTTTAGATGTTCAAGAACATCCCAATGTATCATGTGTATGATTCAATTGCATGTCATTGAATCATAATTCTGCCAAAGTCTGTCATATACAGATTGCAGTTGCCCATTTGGAAAATTTGATGCCCATTTGGAATATTTGTATTCAAAACTTTCGGTTTGACAATCATCTTCAATTCCATCATCAATTCCCCCCTTTGTCAGCTGAAAGGAGAGAATTCAAGTGGTTTATTGAACCATCTTCACTGGAATTTTGAACTCCCCCCTTTAAGGTACATAAGAGTTACATCATTGTACTCCCTCTTCAGGATCAAGAGAGTATCATATTTATTCCATTCGTGTACACCATAAAGTGGGCATGTGGAAACAACCACATGTTATCTCATCCCGTGAGGGCCATGCTTAAAAGATACACCATGAAGGGACCACTTATGTGAGGTACACAATGTTATGCACTACAAGATTGGTCTTTACTGGAGATTGAATTCTTCGGTAAGACTTATAATCGTTTGGTTGTTGATGACCACTCCCAAGGATCGATCCACTCATAGTGAATCTTCAATCTTGCAGGTTTCTTCAGTGTTGAACATTTGTATGAAGAATGGTTATGCTTGCCACAATGTTGGCAAGGATCGAGATCAAAACACTGATTCTCCATGTGACCAACTCGATTACAATGTTGACATTTCACATTATGATGTTGAACTGGAACATGTGAAAGTGAATATTATTGAAGGAATCCAACACTTTGGAACTTGATTGGTTTTGAATAATCACGAATATGAAAGGTGACTTCCTTGTCATATCCAAGTCATGTTCTATTCTTGCTGTAAATGATTTATTCCCAAGGTCTGATGATGGGCTTGAAAATAAAATTTTGTACTTGATGACGTGCTTCACATTTACTTATACTTATACGTGTTGTATCACTCTGTGCTTTGGCATCTTTTGCTTGCAATTCATCTTCATTGGAAGTTTCTTATGAAGTTGGCTTGTTGAGGTTCTCCTTCACTGATTGTTGATTAAAAACATCAGCATCATCATCTTCATCATCATAGAGAGGGTTGTGCTGAACAAAAACTGGTTTAGAACACTTCACTAGTTGTTCATTTTTTAGATCTATCAACTCATCATTCAATAGCTGGGATTGAGATTGAAGAAGTCTAACTTTAGATTACATCACTTGCAAACAAGTTAGCACTGATTGAAGAGTTGTTTTGTTCAATATCACTGTGTTGTCTTCAATGGTGTTTATTAGAGTGTTCATAAACTCTAATAATTTGAGATTTCGAGCCATTTCAAAACACTAAATGAGGTCTCCTCGTGCAAGTAGATCTTGATTACAATTTGACTCGACAAAAGAAGGCTTACTTGCAAATCGCTCACTTGAATCGCTTGCTTGAACTTCACACTCGCTTGAATTTGTTTCTAGGAAGTCACTTGCTTGTATTCTTTAATTCGCTTTCTCGCACTCGCTTACAACAAGGTGTGGGTGTCAGATACTACCGAAAATGCACCCAAACTTTGATGTTTACAATGATTTGAGTTTTAACCACTGAACCTATAGACTCAAGAATAGAATGGCACAAGCAAGTTGTGGGTGTCAGGTTCAACCGAGAATGCACCCAAAAATTACAATTCAACTCAATTTAAATTTGATTTCACTCTTACAAATAAACTATTTCAAGTAGCAAATGATATTCAATTTTGAATGTTTCATTAACTTGATTTTCCCTTTCAATGATTGATGTAGAATCATTGTTGAATGTTGATGTTGACAATTAAAATGCTTGAATGTTCTTCGCGACTACTTGATTGCAGGTGCTTTGCTTGCATTAATTGTGTGCTTGAATTTTCTTAACTTGTTGTGTACTCTGTGCATATGGTCGCATGTAAGTGTAGTTATGTCAAAAATAGACATAAAATATTACATAAAACAACTATAGAAACATTCATGAAAGCATTCACCATCACACACAATGCAAGGTGTTCCTAAGATCCCTTTATTCAATTTTGAGCGGATCTAGGACATTGAGCAAAAAAAAATTCAATTTTATTATAGAATCCTTCTCATGACAAAGCCCAAATACATTTAGCTCTTAATACTAAAGAGCAATTTCCTTCTCAATGAAAGGTAAAACTTTTCTAATTAACTCAAACCTTCAAAAAAAAATTTAACTATGAAGTATAGAAATAGTTTCCCTTTCAAAAATACATTATTTTAATAAGTTCCACTTATTACTCCAAATTTGTCACAAAATTAAGGCCATCTACATAATCATAAAGTAATACATTATGTTTAAAAATAAATTAAACTAACACTTCCAATCCTTATACCATATATTCCTTTGTCATTTAAAGAGTTTAAAAAAGTCACTTGTCATAAAAATCATGCATTTTTTTTTTCCATGAAAAAATTACCTCAAATTTATAAAAAATTCCATCAAATTTATAAAGTGTATAAATTCATTTACAATAATAGCCTCGACTGGATAGAGAGAAAGGTCTATCAAATCATGCATATAATGGCTTCTATGCATATTAAATTTATAACTTGAAAAACTACTAAATGAAGAGTATAAGAGAACTTGAATGGAACGTATAGATGCATCGTCACTCCAACTTATAAAGCGACTGAGCATACATGCGCCTCCTTTTTAGGTTTGTTTTGGAAAGGAACCATAAAAAAAAACTAGATTTGTTTGCCTTCTTGTACAATGAATTTACTGAGCGGTTTTTCCATTTACATGTAGAATGAGAGAAACTTTTTTCTTGTGTATTATGATCTGACCCAGGTTACATTTTCATTTTAACATCCTCCAACTCAAGCAAGGTAGATTATTATGTTTATTTTTCAAATAATTATTGACTCAGATCGCTATCTGCAGATCTCGATGATGTAGATCTCAATTGTTGTGCTCAGATCACATACCAGATATGTGGGATCCTTCTTTTCATTCTCTACATACCACCTGGGGTGTGGATTTCGACCAGTTTTGAAATAGCCCTTCAGATTCAGATCATCACTCAGATCTACCCATTACCTCATGATCCACTTTGAACTACTCAAATATGTGCACAAGATCATTCAACAACCATAGTCACTCAATTAAACTCTTCTTTTAAACACATAACACTTCCTCTGTTGCAGTTTGATACCATTCAACGAACTTTGAACCAGATGATATAACGCAAAGAAGTTCAACTCATAACAGAAAACCTCAATCCCAGTTCTCAAAAGGCGGTTTGAAACTCTTCTATCCAGCAATTTCCAAGCAGAGAACTAGAAAAGGCACATTGATTTCATTTGTTCATAATCCATTACAGAAATCACACATAGACTTCTGGCAGACATTCACACACCTCTCAATCCCAAAGAGCATAACCTTGCTCTTCTCGTGCTGCTGTCTTTTACAGTCAACACTGACTCCTTTTCTCACATGGCTTACTGCAGTTCTCCCACATACAACAATGGGCAGATGATTCTTCAACAACAACAATTTGATTAAGCATAGCGATGGTTCTACTCTCATGGAGAAAATAACACGTTTCCTCCACGATGGTGATGTCTCCAGCTCTCATGGCAACTAATGGTGTTCTGATGGATCTAGTCTTTCACACGGACTTAACAACACAGAAATAATGGTATGAAAATTTAACTAATTCATTAGTCATCACTTGAGAATATATTATTAATATCCTAAATAAATAATACAAATATAGGTGACAATTTAGACTTAGTTATTGGTAAGATAAGCCATAGGCTAACAAAAATTTCAAAGGATATTTGTGAGCTATTCCTACTCCTAAGTTCACATTTCATGTTACTTAGAAACGCCTGAACTCTATTGTGCGCTTCAAATCAATCACAATATACTAGGTAACAAAACCTCTCTAAGTGGGTCATCCCAAAATAACTTCAAGCTCAAAATTCTTTTATTTTCTTCACGTCTTGGACACATTCCTTTCTTAGAAAATATGAGCTACTATCTACTTTTCAACTTTTGAGAATTAGTCTTTAAGAATATGAGACTTATTAATATTTATTTGTTTTGGCCCTTTTCTTAAAACTTTAAACTACCACTTGTTTTTAAAACTTTTTAAAACTTGGTATCATATGGTATGGTAATTTAATAGTCCACAAGATAAGCTCATTGCATGTATGTGATTGCTAGCCTTGATTTAAGTTTTTATTGCAATGCTTACATTTTGTTGGTTATACATGCAGTCCTTGTCTATATTGGGTTCGACCATGAGACCTCATCGAAAACAAATCCGATTGGGACCACTTCAACCACAACATATGATTATACTTAAAATTGTTTCATGTCTTGGTTTTCTTTTGCTTGGAAATTTAAATCATTGCTTTTCAAATTTGAACATACTACATGTAGTTTTTTTTCAAGTCTTTGACTTCTTTTACATGAAAATCTAAACTGTTGCTTGATTTTAAAAAAAATGAGCACTTTCTCTCAATCAATAGTTTATATCTTGCTCAATACTTAACAAATTTTAGTTTGCTTGGAGTTTCCTTTGCTCAGAACTCCAAGTTCTCTTCTATGCTTGGATTTCCTTAGCATTGATAACAAAGACTAGTTTTAGGCATTAATATGTTACTTCAAAGATTGGTGGACTTTGTCTTTTTTTGTTTCAATCATCCTTTATGTTCAATTTACTTTATATTTTTAGGCAAAGTTTGCTTAGGGTTACAAATTCACTATTTTGTGCACATTAAGGTGTTTTACCCATGTTTCTACAATCTAGTTGTACCCTCTTTCAACATGGACAATTATTATATTCATCATTTGATATGGTTCTTGTAACAAACTCTACCTCTCAATTTCCTCCACTTTGTTTCCCTTTGTGTCTAATTGTTCCAAGATTTCATCTTCGAGACCATTCTTTCATTTTTATCACAGGGTTTTGGCAAACCCTGACTCATTAAAGTTTGACTCCTTCAGTTTGGAAGGATTCTTTTGGTTGATATGTTTGTGCCTAAAATGACATTATTTGTTCCCTCAAATCTCTAAATTTTAATGGTACTTAAGAGTATGCGTATATACTTCACATAAACCATAAAGTGTTTATGAGGCAACTTCCCTCGAGAGGTCTCTCTTTTCAGGTATGGCCCACAACCTCTTCTCTCTACTTGTTTTTTGATAAATGTTTTGGCATCACTCACACCCACATCCATACCCAGACCCATATGTACTAAAAAAGAACTAACAAATGGGTTTGAGCTACAATCAACAAATTGGTTTGAGTTGAATCTAGAAGTGGGTCACATTTCCCATCAGTTGTTACACAAAAGAGGTAACATACATGATTTGAGGGTCTTAAAACTGGGTGCAGGAATAGGAATGTGAATGGTGGGAATCACTTCATCGTTTTTGGGTGCCCATGTGACGATAAATGATACTCCCGATGTCCTCCCCAACCTCCTTTTAAATTCAACTACCAACGAGGTCACCTCATTCACATGCATGGATATGCAAGCTATTCAACCTCCCAAGTGGACAATATTCAACTGAATGCATGGGATCATGTCCAAATAATCATTTTCTAGTGATCAAATGCAATGAATGATGGAACATAACATGTAGTAACTAACTTCAATTCAATGTGCTAGCTATAAATGCCCAAGTTGCTTCCTGGAAGAGGCGCCCTTAATAAACATAAACAATGTGCCTCCAAACAATATGCATAAACTATGTACCATGAACTCATGTGCCTAAAACCAGTTGTTGTTTTTCAAATCCATGGGTAACATGTGTTGGGTGTTTGTCTTTTAAACACCTTTAATCTCCCCAAATAGGTTTATCTTCTTGTTTGTGTAAAAAAACATTGTTGTCCAAGCAACACAAAATATACTGCAAATCTTGAGCAATGGTAATGTTGTCTTTCCCCCCCTAAATCATCCATCAATTAAGCTCATCATTTTCTTTTGTAGTCATAGATTATTCTTTGAATATGCCAAAAACATATTCCCTTCATACAAGTGTGTTATGTATGATTACATCTACATGTGTATAATAAAAACCTAGCCCTATAAGACTGCTTAAACACAATAGTTCCCAACACTTTCTGTATCTGAGTGGTTACCATATTTAGAATAGTCATGTTTGGAATGCATTTCAAAGCATACATGATCACCTTCAATATGGTTTTATTGTTGGATTTGGACTGATTCATTTGATGTTATCAAAATTAAAATGTATGACATAGAGAAGATGATCATGATATTCTTACTATAGGTGGGAATGCCAATGTCAAATACAAACCATGGTAGAAATAGAACTGTAGATGGAATAATTTGATATCTTGGCATTCCTCCTCCTCCATGTCATAACCAAAATCATCAAGGTCACCACCACTACCACTACTCTCTCCTCCAACCTCTTCCTCTATATCCAATCTAATATTTACATCTATTGTTGTGGAGGATGACCCCTCAAGAGGATCACCTTAAATTTTTTTCATTATCCTATGGGTTTTAATTGGTAGTTTTTCATTGATATAAAGATGGTGCAACATTTCCTTTGCAACTATATGCCAATGTGTATCCCAACTAGCATATAAGTAGGCCCAATGGGCCTGCTGTGTATGCCACTTGACACACACATCAAGACCAATGGTTGATGTGTATTCCAAGTGGCATACACAACAAGTCCACTTGACATACACAACATTCCCACTTGGTCTACACAATAGGCCCAATGGGCATACTATGTATGCCAATGTATGCCAAGTGGCATACACAACAAGTCCACTTGGCATACACAACAAGCCCACTTGGTATACACAACAGGCCCAATGGACCTACTGTGTATGCCAATTGGCATACAAAGCATCCCAATTGGCATACAAAACATCCCAATGGGACTGTTGTGTATGCCCAATGGGCCTGTAGTAAGACAAAGTTGTCTGGATTAATGAGGACAGTTGTTTCTCATGAGAGTTAGACTGCTCTGAAAAGGGGTTGAAATTTTTCTCAAAAGAATCCATGAGGAGAACCATAATATTGGAAATGTCAATTACCTAAGATTCCAACCTCACAAATCTTAACTCGTGTTCATCAACAAGTCCTTGACTATGTTCTTCTACCACTTTTTAGTCTTGTGACCTCTTCTTAACCCTTCTCGTGCCAATTTTGGGATCCATATGATACAATTCTCCCTTAAATTTAGACTCTCTAAAACAGGTAAGCATATACTGCACTCAACCCATAGAAATGACCAAATAAATTTTAAAATTATTCTAAAGACAATATGATTTGTAAACCACATTTGATATTCCAATGGTTGACTCACCAAAGAACATATTAACTTACTATGACTACAATGATTCTATGCTCAATTGCACACCTTTTGTTTTTGTATTTTTAGTGATTTAAAATAACTAAATTCCTAAAATACTCCCATGAGGCCACATAAGTGGACCACTATGGGGGAATAATGACTCAAAAACTCCTCAAAGGTGCCATCAACATTTACATCAAAAGTTACATCACGAAAGTTTCCACTAAGCAATATTACACATCCGAATAGGCCATAACCATTCATTTTATGGTATTTTTTGATCCGTATAATATAGGTTGGTTATTTGATTCAAAATTTGATCATCCTTGTATTTCAAATTCACATGCATTGTTAAGGAAACATAATCTGATGGGACCTTCTAGCATTCGATTGCTTAGAAATGAACATGTACAATTTGTTGATGAGACACACCAGATGTGTAAAAGATGATGTTTAATCTCATCATCAAGTTCCATAATTTTGAATAGGTCCTATAAAGGTCTTTTTCTAGACTGTTGTTGGCCTCCCAAATTGTCATATTAAATCACCTATTTTTCCATTATTACCCTGCTTCTAAACTTAAAACCTAGCCAAAATATCACCAACCTCATGCTTCTATTCCCTCAAACTCCTCAACAAGCATTTTGAGGTATAGTTGCTTATTTCAATATGTTTCCTAAGTTTTTAGTAGATTAATATGAGTTTTTAAGCTATGTTTTCTAATGAAGAATTCTATTTTTGTTCCCATACCTCCAACTATTCCAGTACCCAAGTTTGTAGGTTTGCATATATGAGAGCACCCAGGTGGAAGATGGTCACATGGGTTTTGAAGATCTAACCCCCAGCATGGTGTGTGTACCTTAGTTTGTGCCCAACTCGCACATGGAGGTCTCTAGCTGTGATTAAGGGTTTCCCATTAAAAAATGTGTTGAAACAACAGGAGTCGAATTTCGTGGAGATTTGTGGGAAAACAAAGAAGAATCTGAGAAATCTAGAACATGGGTTTTGTGCAGGATGGTCTCAATTAGTTCATAGGTGGGTGGATTCTTGAAATATGGCACGGTTAGGGAGATATCGAGGTTTTTAAAATATGCATTTATCTAAGATTTATGTGCGACCCATTTTTCAAGATGATCCACAAACTACAGTTCATATACAAAAGGAATAGCAAACGCGATAAAAAACCCTGATTTGATTGTAGTAAGATTATATGAATAATTAGGAAGGATTGAAACCAATTTGATCTGCTTGCTGATGTAACTATTTTTATTATTTCATTCCACAAGAACAAAGGACGTCGTTCTCACCTTCCAGACTAGGATTTTTCCATATAAATGTATTGGTTCTCTAAATCAGGGTGGAACAATGTCTTTGTAACTCTCTAATTGAAGGAATATACAAGTGTTGTTGTTGTTTTACATTATCAGAATTTTGTATATGTGATTGTAATGATAGTTTTGTAATAAAAAACAATTCATATATGAAAGGAATAACAAACGAGATCAAAACCATGATTTGACTTTAGTAAGATTATATGGATAATGAGGGAGGATCGAAACCAGTTCGATCTACTTGTTGATGTAACTATTTTTATTATTTCGTTCCACAAGAACAAAGGAGGTCGTTCTCACCTTCTAGATGAGGTTTTTCCCATAAATGTATTAGTTCTCTAAACAAGGAAGGAACAATGTCTTTGTAACTCTGTAATTGAAGGAATAGACAAGTGTTGTTGTTGTTCGACATTATCAAAATTTTGTATATGCGATTGTAATGATTGTGTTGTGATATTTGGATCGCATGTTCTTAATAAAGCCACAACTCTGGTTTATGGTATCTCTTTATTCGTAAGGTCATGAATTCCTACAACTCACTACCAGGATTGGAAAGGGCCCACCAATTCCCAGGATGCATAGCTAAGTTTTATATCTATCTTAGTTTAGTTCATTGTATTGATTTCTTTCTATAATATAGAGATTGATTTAATAATTGAAAGAGTAGTTTGTGTGATCACATTTAAGTTTGAAAATTTCCATTTGATTGAATGCATGGAAATCTTCAGATTTTAGGCCTTATTATGGGTGAGAGGTTCTTTGATATAGATTGCAATACAAATACAAAAAATGTATCTCGAGTTTGTCTTATTGTTAACACATTAACTCTGTCATGTTTCTTAGTGGATGGATAATTAATCTATGAGTTAATTTGACGTTGTATATTGCTGAGTTTTGTTTGGTGAATACAATACAAAGAGTTATGGGTTATCACAACCATACTAATCATCAAAGATTAATTAATCATTGTTAAAACATATGGACACTTGAACATGAACAAGTGCATTTAGGGTTTTTGTTGCAAGGACCAACCGAGAGAAGAAATTACTTTAACTCCTTGCAGTAACCAAACAAATGAATCCATTGAGCATCACAAACAAAACTTTGATGAGAGTCATCTTTGTGTGAAGACGAGATATGAAAAGTGCAATATTATTTGAGATGCATATTAGCCCTGTGTTTTATTGATTTGGTTGTTATCTTATTTAATTTAATCACTGTAGAATTTAAATATAATTTGCACAAGTTAACTGTAGGGTTTCCCACCTATGAACAAGGAATCATTTTCTATTGATGAGTGATATAGTTGTGTGACCTATGGAGATAACCAATAGTGATATATACTTATTCTGAAGGGATAAGGGTTTATCTTTGAATGGTTTTCTATCTTGTTGAAATCATAGTTGATATTTCTAGTTGATGCAAGATTTTAATATTGTTTATAATCATGATTACACAGTCTGGTGAAAGGCCAATTCAATCACTTATGGAAATACATCTAAGTATGGATATGTCCCGAGCCTCCTTGTGAGAATCGATCTTGAAAGATTGTTGATTTCCTTTCAGTAATTAAACAATGGATGAAAGCTAAGTCACACCTTTGTGGAAACAAGTTGTTTGTATAAAGGAAGTGCAGTGCCACCACATGTTCATTGCATTGAGTGTATTGGTTGTGGATTAAATATTATACTTACTGTTCATGAGATTTAACTCTATACTAAAGGATTCAATATAATAATAGTAACATTGAAGGAGGATTCAACATCCTTACAACTGATTGATTAAATAAATTAGTTGGAGTAAAAATTATCACCATAGTTAACACTCTGCTTCATTAGTTTTTGGACAATGATTGGATTCTTTTTGTCAAATCTAACCTTTTATATAGAAGCATGAACACTTAGATTATCAAAGTGACATATTGCCTCTTGGATCCTGGAAGGAGATTTGAAAAAAGAGTTAGTCATTTTTCCTTGTCTTCAAGTTATTTACCAACACTTAAATCTTTTGTGTCAGAACACTTAAAAATCCATTGATTGAGCATTAGGATGAGAACATATTAAAGGCCATGATCATGCATAGATCATAGATCTATGCATGGTATGTAGAGCTATTAATTCTTCCCATACTCAATATCAATCCTATGGAGAAAGTGAAGTTATTCAAGAGTGTTTGCTTGCTAGTTTCTTTATGTTTTAATGAATGATTGGATTGCAGTGTGGTTTACTTGTCCCCTGAGAAAGAATAGTTTGGACTTCCATCTTTTACTTGCACATGCTGTGTATAAAAATCACAAGTTTACAAACCATATTTACAAGTAAAAGGGGTTTATTAATGACAATTAATTGACCCAACATTTTTGGTGTCATTGTTGGGGAGATATTAAAAGGTAAACGATAAAAGGATAGTTTTTTTAGTTATTTCTATTTGGTTTATTTCTCACTACATTGCAGATTTTGTGGAGGACGAGATGGTAAGACACAAAGGCGCCCTCGCTTCTGAATTTCTGCAATGGTTCTATCCCACCACATTCACTTTGGTGAGTTTATCCAAACCCTTCTATGTCATGTAGTTGACTAATGGTTAGGCCTAGAGATTGTAGATTACTTAAATTTGCTTTGAATGGTGTGATTTTAACTCCATTTATTTTCCTTACTATAGGGTGTTGTAAGATCCCCCATACTACTAATCCATTTTTGGGTAGGAACTTTAAGACAAACAAAAGAATTCAAAGAAACTCAAGAACTTGTTGAGTAGAGGAGGGCATGCCACCAAAAGGATATTCTTAAATCCTTGTCCAAAGTTAAATATTGTCACTAGGAATGAGTCTATATCTCTGGAAGCAGAGGAGGATCCATGAACAATTTCCACAAGAGGACTTAGAAGTTTCTTCTAGTTATCCTCAACAACATGAGGAAGAGATCAAAGAGTCATGGAAAATATCCAATGAAGAACATACATTGGAGCCAGAAATCGAAGAATTCCTTGCATCTTTGTCACTATCTCCAGATACCTTGTACACTCGGGAGATTGATGAAACTTCCAAAGAACTTCATGGCATGAAAATCAAAGGAGAGAGCCAAGAGCACAAATACTACATTGATACTTGGTTCCAAACATTCATTAGGCCACAATATTCCTCCACTCTTCAACACTTCTTGGCATCATCTCTACTAGAACAACTGGTCTCTCATATCCGGGCAATCATGGAGGTATACTTTTCAGATTTGGATATGAGTTTAATAGAGATCCTGTTATGTAAATGGATGCATTGGAAATACTCATACACCTAAGGAGATGTCCCATTTTCCAAAGTAAAGTAGGATAGTGTAAATAAATGAATAAAATAATAAAGAGAAAAATAAGTCCAGTTGTGAAAACTAATTTACTGGCGCAACTGGACATGATTTTTTCTTGAAAATCGGGCAACCGACAGGAAAGAATCACAATAAATTATGCATTCAGTTGTTGGTTCTACCATGTACTCTTTAAATTATTATATTTGTGCTCGTGTTGGATGATGTGGGATTCCTTAAGGCCCACCTTTCGACAAAGTTTCTCCAATCAACTCCAACACCTTATTTGGGGTCAAAGTTAGAGACTTGTATGGTACCTAGAGGCTTGCATACATTAATGGCATGTTCTCTTGTTGGAAGCAGTGGGGATTCCTCAATTCTCCTTGTTTTTTAGATCTTGTAGGTGACTCGACCTCATCTCATATATTCCTACCTCTCAATATGTAACAAGGCACCTCAACTCTCATCGACATCAAAGATGAGTAGTCCCACATTGGTTAACAACATTCATCATTAGTTGGTAATCCAATGATTTATTTCTATGTTTGACATTAACAAATTCGTGCACATAGATAGAATTGTGATGACATTGGGTTTTGGTGAAGACTATTTGGTTCATGATCCTAACAATAATTTGTAGTCTCTAGTAGTGTGCAAATAAAAAGGGGATGCCATTCTTGTTTTTGCAACATCAACCTACAGTCCTTTGACTCCATTTTGCAGCCTCCATTCCATCAATAAGTTCAAATTTTTTTCCATAATTTGCAGGTCTTCATGGAAGAAACACTAGAGTACTCAACATTCAAGTGCTCCATAAACTCGCTGCAAGTTCAGACACTTGTTGTAGCACCCTCCTCTGTGGAAAAATAAACCACCAACATTCAATTATCACCTCTTGGTTTCCAATTTATATATCAACATTTTTTTTTCAACCAAATAAGCTCGACAAATTTTCAAATAGTAGGATTATTCAGAAAAACATACTGCAATCGTTATTCAGAACAATGTTTCTCAGCAGTCCCTATAAATGCACTAATGGATTTTTAGATTTTTATCTATTCTAGTACAAGAATTATAGAGTAGGTATGAGAAGAGCTATAACTATGTTTTTAACATTGATTGAGAAAATTTTGATAGTAGCCTGCCTCTCCTTTCCATCCCAAAGCACCAACAACATCAAATTCAAAAGAAGAAGTTCCAGAGTTTGAATTTTGCAATGATCTCCTCAATTCCATAACCTTCGTGCATCAACTTAGACCATGCACATATGTTGTAAGTATGGGTAACTGACTGAACGAAAGGGAATTTTGTTAGGAAAAACTCTTGTGCTTGTTACCCTACTCTTATTCTTTTTACCTTATTTCTTTACACCATTTTCATTTGTATATCCCAACATTCCTACCTGTATTTTTCCATTATATATCAAAATTATCATGAAGATTCCATCTTACCTATGGGGCACATTAATTTTTTTCCATTGGCCATATCACCTTCCATGATGACTTGTCTAACACTTATCGACCATGTGGCACTCCTTGTGTGATTATACTTATTATTATGATGACACATCCTAGATTAGCCATTATTGTCCATAATGTTTCATCATTCATGTACATTAGTTGATATATATTTTTTAATTCCAAAGAAACATAGGAGTAAGGTTTCAAATTATCTAGGAAAAGAACCTCCTAAACCTTTTGATAGTGTGTTGATTGGACATAATGACCCTATCCCATCATCATATGAGTTAGGTGAAGAGAAAAAACACAAAAATAAAAGATTGAAACAAGGAGACCTATAGATGACAATACGAAACCGATGCATACAAAAAGAAAATAATTCATAAGAGAACAAGTCAAAATCTCCAAGAAGACATTAAGAGGACAAGGAATTGCATGATAGACTCATTCGATCTAGTCAGCCATTTCAAAGAATCAGAACCACAGGGGACTCAATATTTTGATTAATGCATCCGACTTTTCCTAGTCATTGGTGGGATGACTCCAGTTTTGATCAGTTTGAGGACTTTCTTGCATGAGGACGTGCAAGTAAACATGCATGGGAGAGAATTTATTACAAAAAATAAAGGAATTCATGAAAAGGAAACCATGCAAAGAGTACTTTAGCAATAAAACATGTTAGTAACATCTATTACCTGAAGGATTACTAGAGGCATGGTAAAGAAAAATAAGCCACATATTGATCATAACTTAGTTTATGTTCCTCACCAACAAAGAAAGTATCCATTGACTTAAGCAGGGAGACATAATAGAAGATTCTAATATCTTTGCAACCTTCAAAAAAAAATGAGGTCCTTTGGCAGAAACTGGGATCGCGCATTTTCTAGAGATATTGTTGCCCAAGTTAAGACTGCATTCATTCATCTCTAGCATGAAATATTCGCTACCCCTTTTTCATCATATCTTGGTACCAATTCCAATTGTAGCATTTTTCTATAGCCAATGATGTGAAGCATCCTTCACTTCTTCTCACAAGGAAGTTGACATTAGTTGATCGCAATGCTGGACTGAAGTCTTCTCCACAACAACTTGGGGGATAAATTCAAAGAGTTATCAGATGACTTTGCACATGGTATGGTAATGGAAAGGGTTTTATTTGAAAGGTATTGCAAATTCGATAGTTTAAATATATTACTTCCTAATATGTTTGCATGGGGACATGCAAATACTTAGGCACGGGGGAGATGTTGGCCTCCCAAATTTCCATATTAAATCACCTTTTTTTCCATTATTACCCTACTTCTAAACCTAAAACCAAGCCATAATATCACCAACCTCATGATTCTAAGCCCTCAAACTCCTCAACAAGCATTTTGAGGTACAATTGCTTATTTCAATATGTTTCCTAAGTTTTTGGTAGATTAATATGATTTTTAATCTATGTTTGCTAATGAATAATTCTATTTTTGTTTGTGTACCTCCAATTGTTCTAGTACCCAAGTTTGTAGGTTTGCATATATGTGCGCACCCAGGTGGAAGATGGTCACATGGGTTTTGAATATCTAACCCCCATCATGGTGTGTGTGTGTGCCTTGGTTTGTGACTAGGTCGCACCTGGCGGTCTTCAACTATGATTAATGGTTTCCTAGTAAAAAACGTGTTGAAATAGAAACAATCAACTTTCGGGAAGATTTGCGAGCAAACAAAGAAGAATCTGGTAAATCCAGAACATGGGTTTTGTGTAGGTTGGTATCAGTTAGGTCTCAATTAGGTGGATTCCTAAAATATGGCATGGTTAGTGAGATATCGAGGTTTTACCAATATGGGTTTGTCCAAGATTTATGTGCGACCCATTTTTCAAGATGATCCACAAACTGCAATTCATATCTAAAAGTAATACAAAACGAGATCAAAACCCTGATTTGAATATACTAAGATTGTATGGATAGTTAGGGAGGATCGAAACCAATTCGATCTGCTTTTTTATGCAACTATTTTTATTATTTCATTCCATGAGAACAGAGGAGGTCGTTCTCACCTACCAAACTAGGTTTTTTCCATATAAATTTTATTAGTTTTGTAAATCAGGGTGGAACAATGTCTTTGTAACTTTGTAATTGAAGGAATAGACAAGTGTATTTGATGTTCAACATCATCTTACTTTTGTATATGTGATTGTAATGGCAACGTTGTAATCTTTGGATCTATTGTTCTTAATAAAGCTACAATTCTAGCTTATGGTATCTCTTTGTTCATAAGTTTGTGGATTCCTACAACTCTCTACCAGGATTGGCAAGAGCCCACCAATTCCAAGGACACAGGGCTAAGTTGTATCTTTGTCTTAGTTTATTTCATTCTATTGATTTATTTATATACTATAGAGATTGATTTAAGAATTGAAAGAGTAGTTTATGTGATCACATTTAAGTTTGAGAATTTCCATTTGATTGAATGTGTGGCAATATTAAGATTTTAGGCCTTGTTATAGGTGAGAGGTTCTTTAATTTATATTTCAATACAAATACCAAAATTGTATCCAGGGTTTGTCTTATTTTTAACACATTAACTCTGTCATGTTTCTTAGTGGATGTATAATTAATCTATGAGTTAATTTGATGTTGTATATCGATGAGTTTTGTTTGGTGAATACAATACAAAGAATTATGGGTTATCACAATCATCCTAATCATCAAAGATTAATTAATCACTATTAAAACATATCGACACTTGAACATGAATGAGTGCATTTAGGGTTTTTGTTGCAAGGCCAAATCTAAGAGAAGCAATTACTTTAACTCCTTGCAGTAACCAAAAAAACGAATCCATTGAGAATCACAAACAAAACTTTGATAAGAGTCATATTTGTGTGAAGAAGAGATATGAAAAGTGCAATATTATCTGAGATTCATAGTAGCCCCATGTTTTATTGATTTGGTTATTATCTTATTTAATTTAATCCATGTAGCATTTAAATATAATTTGTTGAAGTTTATTGTAGGGTTTCCCACTTATGAACATGGTAGAGTTTTCTATTGATGAGTGATATTGTTGTGTGACCTCCAGAGATAACCAATAGTGATATCTGCATATTCTCAAGGGATAAAGGTTTATCTTTGAATGGTTTTCTATCTTGTTGAAATCATTGTTGAAAATTCTAGTTGATGCAAGCTTCTAATCTTGTTTATAATCATGATCACACAGTCTGGTGAAAGGTCAATTTAATCACTTATGGAAAGACATCCAAGTCTGGATATGTCCTGAGCCTCCTTGCGAGAATCAATATTGAAATATTGTTGATTTCCTTTCAGTAATTCTCATTATTACTCCAATCAAATAGTTAATATTAAACAATGCTTAACAACTGAGTCACACCTTTGTGGAAACTAGTTATTTGTATAAAGGAAGTGTAGTTCCACCACATGTTCATTGCATTGAGTGTATTGATTGTGGATTAAGTATTAGACTTATTGTTCATGAGATTTAACTCTAGAATACATGATTAAATATAATATCAATAGAATTTAATGATGATTCAACATCCTTATAGTTGACCGATTAAATAAATTAGTTGGAGTAAAACTTATTACCATAGTTAACACTCTGTTTCATTAATTTTTGGACAATGATTGGATTCTTGTTGTCAAATCTAACCTTGTATACAGAAGCATGAACACTTAGCTTATCAAAGTGAAAGATTGTCTCTTGGTTCCTAGAAGGAGATTTGATAAAAGAGTTAGGTATATGTCCATGCCTTTAAGTTATTTACTAGCACTTGAATCTTTTGTGTGAGAACACTTAAACATCCATTGATTGAGCATTAGGATGAGAACAAATTAAAGGACATGATCATGCATAGATCAAATATATATGCATGGAATGCAGAGCTATTAATTATGCCTATACCGAGTATCAATCCTGTGGAGAAAGTGAAGTTTTTCAAGTGTGTTTGCTTGCACCTTCCACCATTTCCATGCTCGTTTTCTTTTTAGGTTCTTCTTCTTCCAGGTCCACCACTTGATAGTATGGTGTAATCTTCATTTCTTGAGAATATTTTGTTTACTACTGGCACCCAACGCCTCTGAACTGCTCCTTTTATTATAAGCACTCATTTTTGGAGCTTTGACAACCAACCTAGGGGAAGGCTTCTATGTTGGGTTCTGCTGAGGGGATGACTCTGTTTGTTTTTTCTGATCATGTTGCAAAGTGACCTCCATATCTGCATAGGTTTCTAGATTAGCCGGCTTATCAAATCCTTCAACATGCTCATGCTCGTAGGGGCCCTGTCTGCTAATCAATCTTCTCTTTGATATGATCTGATACAGATCATACTTCCTCCCTTGTAACTGTGTAAACCTGAATTCACTGAGTTTGTATTGGATTTGAGGTAAACATGACTTATTCTTTACCACAAAGGGTCCTACCATGAAATGGAATTTCAAGCTAGATGCCTTGTGCGCTTTCAGAAAATGCTTTGTCTCTGAAATGATCCTTTGTCTGATGAACTCTAAGGAAAAGATTCTGGGAGTCAGAAATACTGGTAAAAGGTAAGGTCCTTCTTGATAACCATATACCCAAATCATAGTAGATTGTATGAAAAACATCCAATATCCCACCCTACTCTCTGGATTGGGTTGTAAAAAGATTTTCATTTCTTCCAGAACCCTTGGCAGGTTTGTGCTGAAGATAATATTGTGCGCCCTGGACATGATCTTATTGATGAAGATAAGCATGGTGATCCTTTTACATTTAGTCAAGATGAATTCGGTTTCAGGGAATTCGTTCTTGTTCGATTACAGGAACATTCTCAACAAGTGCGTGTAGTATCTGAAGTGTCTCATTGAATTGAAATTTACCAGTTGTTGATGCATATTATCAGCTATGAACCTGTCGAAACTGATACAAACTGACTGACTAGACTCTGACATAAAAAGGGTCAACAGGAAACCCAACATGACTTCTACTACAAACTTGTCGATATCCAACCCTAAAATTTGACTAAGCAGGGAACAAGCCCACTAGACCTCAATAATCATAACGTTTACATTGATAGGTAACGACAGACTTTCAGAATGGTGTTCAGGTTTGACAATGGTTTTCATAAACATGGTTTTTAATTCTGAGGGGCATTCTCTGTAGACTGTGATCATTTTCTCTTCCTCGAAGGGCTCTGACATTGTGGAGGAAGACTTTGGTATACTGAGGGTGTGTCGAAGTGATGGACTATCTATTTCGCATAAAACCTCTGACCCTACCTTATTCAAAATGACCTTTTCTACCTATGAATACTGCTCCACACACCATCTTACAAGCTCAGGGAAAGGGAAAACTACTTCTACGATGTAAGGGGTAATGGAGGCTTGGGCCACTTCGATGAAGGGTATCCGCTTTCCAACACTGTCTAACAAATTCGATATGGACACAAAAATGGGTGAGACTTTTATTTTTGTATCAAAAAAATTGGAGTCCCTGTCTATTAGGGCTTCTTCTCTAGAAGCGAGGTCTTGCTCAGTTACGGGTAAAATAACAGGGTTAGCGGCCATGATGAAAAATACCTGTAACTCGGCGGAAGGTGTGAGAAATTAGTTCATTGTTGAGATTTAATTTCGAATGGAGGGTTTGTGCCACTTTTCAAATGTTCGAGTGCTTTGAAATATTATAGAATAATGAACCCAAGACCCTCCTTTTATACACGTTTTTCCATATCGGAGATTGGATAAAATGGTTTTGGGTAGACCACTTTTCGCCCCCATATGCCTCTGAGGGCGCCATGCGTCCATGAATGAAACCACAGTAGTTTCCTTGGCCCACCTTCAAAAAATGATCTCTCACGCTATTTCACCGCCCGATATGGGTCTGGGCCATTGATCTGGGCCGCTTCAAGATCTAAAGTCTGTCGAGTCCTACCTTTCGGCTTCTGCTATATTTGTCCATATACTTCCATAAGTGAACTTATCCTCCAAATTATCATGCTTCCATAGCGATGTAGCTCTTCGCTAAATTTTCGAGACTTGGATCCTATCTGAAAATTGTTATGATGATAACATTGGATCCAACTGGGGATGCTACCCTCCCTTTGAGGTAGAAAAGAACTGTAGACTAAGTTCCTACAATTGGGATGTGGTTTATTCATGCAATCTGAATCTGCTGGTCTTTATTCAAAAATTCAAACTCGACCCAGCATATCTCAGGGCCTTCACCTTGGGCTTCAACTATGCTTCTTTTATTCCAATTTCTTAATGTGAAAAGAAAACGCAAAAATGATTATGTACAATGAATGGTGTGGTGATGATTTTCAAACGGTGTAATGCTTGAGGAACCTTCCATTCACAGGCCCTCTTCCAGTGAGTTCTCCATTACTCTCCTGTAACAAGTAGGCATTGATCCCACGAGATGCTGCAATTTTGAAAGGGCCCAACCATAGGTGATCAAATTTCCCATGTTTTCCCTTATCTTCATTTCTGGCATCCGATTTTAGTACCCAGTCTCTTGGTTTGAAATAATCCACCTTTGTACGTCTGTCGAAATCCTCTTTGATTTTGTCTTGATGCAATTGAATATTGTTGAAAGCCCTTTCTCTGGTTTGTTGTACACTGATGATTTCATCCACCCTTCTTCGTGTGGCGTCCATCTCTACGTCTTGCTTCTACAACAATATCGTTACTAGCAACCCCAATGTAGTAGGAAAAATTTCTTTAGTGCCATAGATGATCTGAAATGGGGATGTGGAAATAAATCTCTTTGGGGATATCCTGTCAGCCCACAGTGCGTGGATGAGCTTTTTATGCCATGCCTTTTTATTCTCTTGTAGCAATTTTTTTATGATTCTGAATAAGATTTTATTCGAAGACTCAACCAATCCATTTCCTTGCGGGTAGTATGACGTGGAATGACCAAGGGTAATGTCGTAATCACTGCAAGAATTTCTCCAATTTCTTAGATTTGAAATTAGTTGCATTGTCTGTTATAATCTTGATCGGGCATCCGAATCTGGACAGAATATTGTCTTCTAAGAATTGAATGATAACATCATCTGTAGCCTGTCTGGTGGGAACTGCCTCAATCCACTTAGTGAAATAATCTGTTGTAGTCAGGATCCATTTGTGTTGAGATGATGATTGTGGATGTATTTCCCCTATAAAATCCATGCCCCACTGTCTGAAAGGAGCTTCTAATGAAATGGGTTTTAAAGGCAGAGATTCAATTTTCCTTTCCCATCAAATATTTGACATTCATGGCACTTTGAAACCTCTTTATAAACATCGGGGAAAATACTAGGCCAATAAAATCCATCCCTCAGAATTTTATGCACAGTTTTCTTCCAATAATGATGACCTCCACAATCACCTCTATGGAACTCTCTGATGGTTTTCTCTGCTTCTTATTCTATCAAACAACTCAATAAAATCCCTCCTGGATATTTCCAATATAGAAATTCATTTACTATACAAAATTTTGCTCCCTTCAATTTCAAGAATCTGGCTTTTGTCTTACTAAATTCAGGAGGAACCTGCAAATTTTTCAGCACAAAGATGATATCTGCATACCATGTAGAGTCAAGAAATTTTTGGGATATTTGTGGAGTCGCCTTTTCTTCTTCTGCTGTACTGTCTGACAAGTCTGTAATGAAGTTTATTCCCAAGAGTTCACAATTCATCTGTGCCATCAACTTAGAAATCCCCTGTCCTTTGATCAACTTCGTGGGTTTGATCTCAAGATCATGTTCTAATAGTACTGCAATCCATTTTCCCCTCTTTCCTTATGGATCAGACTGAGTAAATATGTCCTTTACTGAGCTGCTAGGCACATAAGCAGTGGTGTGGGAATTTAGGATGCAAAATCTAAATTCTTTCAAGGCTTTGAACATAGCATATGCTTGTTTTTCCATTATGTCGTATTTCAAAGGAACATCCCTTAATGTCTTGTTGTAGTATGCTATGGGCTTCTCAAAATTTTGGTCATCTTTCTGGAGTAGCACACCTGCAATTGTGTGTTCTGAGGCAAAAGAGAATAGTATGAAATCCTTTTCAAAATTAGGACTTGCAAGTACTGGAGCTTTGATCAATGCCACTTTGATGTCTTCAAAAGATTTTCTTGCTTTAGGAATCCACTTTATTTCATTTCCCTTTCTGAGCATGTTGTTGATGTGTTTTATGATTTCAGCCAAATTTGGGATAAACCGTCTTAGAAAATTCACTTTGCCCAGGAAATATTGTACCTCCTTTTTTTTCTTCTGGGTATGCCAATTTTCAAGATCTCCTCAACTCTGCTGGGGTCTACCTTTATCCCTTCTTTTGAAATGATGTGACCCAACAACTTTTCTTCTCCCATGGAGAAATTTGACTTTTTAGGATTCAAAGAGATACCAAACTTCCTGCATTTTTGAAATTCCCTTCCGAGATGTTTTAGGTGTTATTCACCCGAGGAAGAATACACAATGATGTCATCAAGGTAGATAACAATGAATTTGTCTTTTTCATCAGAAAAATCTATGTCCATAGCTCTTTGAAATGTTTCGCCTGCATTCATAAGCCCAAAAGGCATCTTAGCATACATAAATGTGCCCATGGTGTAGTAAATGTCGTCTTTTCCTAATTGTCAGGGTGCACCATAATCTGATTGTATCCTAAGAAGCCATCTAACATTGACATCTTCTGAGAACCCACCACTTTTTGTAAAATATGATCCATCTTAGGCAACGGGTAATGATCATTTAGAGATACTTTGTTCAGATTCCCGAAATCCTCACACAACCGGATTTCCCCACTCTTTTTCTGACTGGCACAAGATTTTCCACCCATTTGGAAAATCTCAGGGACACTATGATTTTGGCTTCAAATATCTTATGTACTTCTTTTTATATCAATGGTAATAGTAGAGGGTTTATCCTTCTTAATTTTTGTTTGAATGGCTTGTGATTTTCTTTGATTGGGATGCCATGTTGGATTATACTGGTATCATAAAATTTCAACTCATCATAACTCCAAGCAAAAACATCAGGGAATTATTTCATTAATTTGACATACCTCTCTTTGACTTCAGGGCTGAGCTGTCTAGACAACTTTACGATCTTTGAATTTTCTGGAGTCCTAATATTGCAGTCTTCCACATCCCCTTCATTTACTGTGATCTTTGGAATTCTTGCCACATCATTGTTATCAAAAAGTTTTTCCAACGGGACCAGACCTTTGAGGATGATGTTACTCTTTAGCTGAACGATATCTCTGCCAACAATATGATTGTCAAAATATCCTTCTTTTGTGAAAGCAACTGCATCCACCTCATCGTCACATTATTCACCATCAATGTTTAAATTCTCGAACTCATTATCCATTTTGAGGAAGATTTCTATTTGTTTGTCATCCTAGAAAACTTGCCAGTGCTTCATATTATATGGTACTGCTGGCCTGTACTTGACCTCAACCTTGCAGCTTTTTTCAGGGAAAATCAGAACTTTGAAAACTGTTGTTGAAGTAGCTAAGGCATAAACAACCTAATTTTGTTCTCTTGGAATTGTTGAAAGATTACATTATCGAAACTTCTCGAGGAGGTCTAGTACCATATTTCTATAAGCTCTCAATCTAGGGTGTTTTGCTTGGTATATGCCTTCAATCTAATTTATAATTAGCTCAGAGTCTCCATGTACAACAATTCGTTTGGCACCCAATTCTTCCAAAACTTTCAACCCCAATATTAATGCTTCATATTCAACCATGTTATTCGTGCATTAAAACACAAGATTATAAGAACATAATTTGGAGTCTCGTTTGGGATGATTTATCCATACGCCAACTCTGGCTCCTTCTCTGCACACAGCCCCATTGAAATTCATTTTCCATATCTGATCCTCTTCATCATCTTGTTGTTTTGAAAATTCTTCTATCTACTGGTCAGGCTTGTCTTTTTCAGCCATAATGATTTATGTTTCCTCTTCTTCGGAGCACAGGTCATTGAAGAAAATAGAAGACCCCAATTCGTTTTCCACTGAATAGATATGATGATTTCTAGGCTGTGATTTGTTGCTGACCATGTATTTAAGCAAAACCTCTCTATACAATCTTCTGTCTTGACCAAAGAAAAGAATAGTGGCATATGACATGTCCATCTGGAGGGTTCCTTTTAATTTTGCAACCCTTTAATTTTGCAACCCATTACCTAGACAACAACATACCAAATTTTGGAGGGATATTAGTGACCATTACATCCATCACCATATTCTTTGCGGGGATTTGTGCCAAAGACACCACCATATATTTGATCAGGTCAAGGCATTTCACCTTTCTTGAATCGAAAGAGAACAAATCTTTATAAGGCCTTGTGACATCGAGACCCAATTGGTCCATGGACACTTTGGGCATCAGGTTGCGAGATGCTCCTGAATCCAACATGGCATTATGCAGAGTCATGTCGTGGATTTTCAAGCTGACATAAAAAGGAGGCACTTCTTCATTTTCATAGCTTTCTTCTACTCTTGGTCCAAATAAGATGGTTGGGTGATCATCTTGTATGTTCAGGGTATCAGAGGTTTGCCCCATCTTAAGCATCCTGATGATCTGATTTCTGTACTTGCTATTCTTGATTAATTCATTAAATGGTACATAAATTTTGATCTTAGCCATCTCACTTTCGAAATTAAAAGAGGATGGAGTATTCTCTACCTCTTTGGTGACTGTTTCTTTCCTTGCTTCTAATATTTTCTTCTGGGGTTCTTTGTTCTGCTTTCCCTTTTCCATAGTACCCTTTGCAACATAATCCTTCCCAACAGAGTCCTTTGTAGTTGAATATTTTTTGGGCTTGTTATCGCACAGTTTGTGGGAAGGGTTTAAGTAGCTTGAAGTCAAGGCTCAAACTGGCGTAACAGGAGCTTCCCCACCCACTGTCACCTCGATGGGGAGCTCTTTCTATTTAGGGTGGCTAATCCCAAGGGAGACGTCCCTAGTAATCTGGGTTTCTGAAAGGTCTAAAGGTATTAAGGATCAAGATAAGGGTTTCCTTTCACAGATTACTACCAAGAGAGATAGTCAAGAGTGAAGGTATTCCACTGAGAAAGACACCTGTTTGCGAGACAAGACAAATAGAACTAGAACGTGTTGCAGTGGTTAGTACTTTACAATATATCAATGACTATCTTTAATACATATGAGCAATGATGAAAGCAATTATTGAGAAAGTCAATGATTGCAATTACAACTTATATTCTATGTCACTTCTTCAATAAATACACAAGAGATATTGGCATTCAATGTGTAAAATCAAATCCTTGAATTATCACAATGCAATAAATATCATAAATCTGCTCATATATAAATATTGT
>JZKD02S1081780.1:112162-138854 GCA_000966675.3 Picea glauca | reverse complement strand
AATGAAAGGAACCTAATGCATATATAAGAAGGTTATAACGATCAAATATGACACATACCATGATACCTTAGACCAATTACCTCATGGAGCAAGAGTCCTCTCCGATGCAAGCCCATGCCGATAGTGATGGAAGCTGCTACTGCTGACAGGACAAGTCTGGTTGAGAAGAAGAAATATGGGCCCTCAAGGGCCATGCTCAAGTCAACCCTGCTCTGGGTACTCCATGTCTAGGACCACGTGGGCCTCGAGACATGATCTCCTAGTTATCCCTAGATATCGGGGATAACAGGGCTGACTTGTAGAAGGTATGTTACTCTGAGCTTCTTTGGTGGGATTTCCCTTTGGAGGGTTTGGAGGTACCTTTTGATTTCAAAGGTTATATTGTCTTTGTAATTTCATGATGGTGTTTTGCAATCCTATCTCGTAATATTCCCTTTCTACTGATACCCTTTCCTCTTCATCTTTCAAAAAGATCTCACTTGCATCCATGAACTGGTCGTGTTCTTCTTTAGTAAAAAACACCTATGTTTCTTTATCATCATAGCAATTTATGTTGTCTTCAAAATATCGATCATAATTTTCATCTATATAATTATTTTGAAAATGAGGCCTTATTTTTTGATCTCCTTGATTTCCTTGATTCCCCCGATTTGCCTGATTTGCCTGATTTGCTTGATTTTCTTGGTTCCCCTTATTCCTTTTCTCTCTTTGTCTAATCTGTGGAATTGTTGGTCTTCTTAGATTTCTGGGTGGTCCATCAACCTGTTCTCTGGGGTTAGGCCTATTTCCCAGGGCCATTTTCTCCATCATTCTTTCCATGTTTCTCATCATCGCTCCAAATCTTTCCTTTGATGTTTGTGATGTTGAAGTTTGTGCTTTATCCTGAGTTTTGTTTGTGTCTCTACAAGAATTATTTTTCATCTTCCCTGAAGCCATTAGGTTCACTTGAACCTCTATGGCATCGGTCATCATATCATCTAATGTGACAGATCTTCGTTCTCTTAATAATAAAGAAAAGTCACTTTCAAAAGAATCAATGTATCTGAGTTGAGAAGCTTTAGGGGGGGTTTTACCTCATCAGGAATTTCATTGTGGATCTTCATGAATCTGGTTGAAAACTCATGCACTGTTTCATCAGGTTATCTCTTCATGTTGTTGTACTGGGTCAACAAGTGAAGGGGATTTTTCTTATCCCCCCATTTTGCAAGGAAGCTTGTCTCAAAATCTTCGAAGTTTTCGATACTAGCTGGTGGAAGGGCCCTGAACCACTTCCTCAATTCTCCTGCAAGAATTTGAGTAAACAACATCATCTTCACATCTTCAAAGTCCACCTCTTCCAAGTCTATGAAATCATTAAACTAGTCTAGATGCTTCTGATCTGATATGTTACCTTCAACATCATATAGTTTGATCCTTAGGTTGTAATCTTGAGGCAAATCATGTAATTGAGCAGGCAGTATGAGGGGAGAAAATATGGATGCCATAACTACTGTGAGGGGTTGGAGTGGATGTTGGTTCTGAGTGGGGATCACTAAAGGCCTAGCAGATGCAGCTAGAATCAAATCTTGGAATCTCTTTTCGTCAAAGATGGTCTCGCTTAGACAAGATTTAGACTTAGTTCTGAATAGGATTTGCTCAAATTTTACATCAAACTCGAGGTCTTCAATGCTAGTAACTCCGTCCTTGGGAAAAGAAATATATCAGTTTGGACACAACACTGGAGTTACTAGCTTTTCTTTTCTTTTATGTACAAGCTTTTCAGGGTCAGACATAGGGATTGCAACTTCTGGGTATGGGTTGCTCCTAGTGTGGATTTTCTTAGGAGCCATGATTTCTATCTCACAGGGTGTGTTGCAAATGGTCTCTGAGTAACGGAGTCGCCAGGGTAAAAATAATCTCAGCCAATAAGGTATTTGATCCACTTTCACCCTCATGGATCAAACTAAAGCTTTAAGTCATTTTTCCCAGGGAAGATTTTTCAATTTCGTCCCCGACAATGGCGCTAGAATGTTAGCACTCTGTAAATTTTGTCTGGTTGATAAACAAATGACAGAGGTAACTATTTCAACCAGATTTAGAACTAAGGCACTAGCCTTCTCAACTCAGAGAGGGCTCTCTCGTGTCACTTGATATTTCTTTGGAAATCGATGCCTAGATTTGGTTTGTTTTGGGGTTTTTTAATAAAGTTGTTGGCAATGAAGGGGAGGAAGACTTGGGCTATGGAGTCAAAATTATGAAAGTGAATGAAAACAATGGTCAGCCGATAGAACTCTCTAGAGGATAAAGGATAAATGAGGCGATGAATCTGAGTTATATTTGAATTTAAGTAGAGTGTAGGAAGATAGAGAAAACAAATAGCTGCATCAGAGCATTACTCAAATGAATTCTGAATTTGTTAAGAAGAAAATTACACAGTTTAAATTTCTTAAGCCAAGAGAATCAAAAGATAAAATCTAGGCCTTTAACTATCCAATTTAAACTGAAGACTGTGGAAATGGAAATAAAGAATCACAGGAAATACATACGATGAGAGAAGACAAAACTCATATCACCACCATTAGAATCTTTTCATAGAGACTTCAAAATCTTCTGCATGTATATTCATTTAAGCTTTAGAAAGTTACAATAGAGATAAAAACAACCAAAATGGTTCCCTTTCACTTCTTCCAACATTAATTCATTCAAATGCCCAATATTTATACAATTAGATTACAATGGCTGAAACTAAAACGTTTCATCTTCTACAACTGATTATAATAATTTCAACCGATAGTCTTGGTATATGAATCGATTTACAATGATTACACAAAAGACGTTTCAAAACTAGGAACATATTTCTCTGACTGCTCAACTTCCTTTACGACATCTGGCTTGTCCTGATATTTTGTCGAACTTGCTGGTTCGGTGACATCTGGAGGTCACTTACTGGTTACGTGAAAACCACATTTTGTCTTTCCCAGCCGCACGATTTCCTTCCACTGTGAGTCAGAAGGAATATCGTAATCCATCATCTCATTTCAAAATCTCCAGGTCAATGCACGTGGCGTAGGACATAGTCAGAATGCCAATATTCATTATTTTAAACTGATTCAAAATCTCAAAGTTTGTGGCCAAATACTCTACCAGACTTGGGCCTTTCAGACTCTCCTCCATAGATTCAAATTTGGAATGATCCGTTCTACATTGAATGAGGAGAGAATTGTATTCTTCTTGATTGTATAATGAACCTTTTCAGATCCCAAAAATGGTGGGAAGCCCTTGATAAACAATTGTTCAAACGTATCCTTAAACTCCTGTATACTGTGCTCTATTTGCATAGCTTTGTTTTGATCAAGTTGTGCTTGGCGACGATCCTCTTGGCCCAAATGATCAATGCAGTTCTTTCCTTTACCCCAATAGTCTGAAGATCAATAGTGGACACATAATTCAACAAATCAATAGCGTTCTGGGTCGATTTTGAGGGTTTCTTGGCTAATGTTTCATTAAAAACAATACACTTGCTTCGGGCCATGGTAGCCACGTTGTCTTTGTCATTTATAAAATTCAAATAAACGATGAACTTAGCAACCTCTGCAACAATAACATCCCAGATCACATGTTTAGATCCTTGTAACAATGTTTTACCTTTTAAGCTCATTTTCATCTTGCTCACCCTCTCTTGCAAATGTTGGTTTTCTCTTTGGAGTGGATCCATCTTTTCATCTTTTATTTTCATCTCTTGTTTCATCTTTTCTAAGCCCCCCTTAAGGATTTTGATTTTCCCTGTGTGTAAACTCACTTGGGACATAGCTTGAACCAATCCATCAGTGCTTGATCCAGCTTCTGTATTAGCAGGTACAATGACAACCATATCTGATGTTGCTACTTGTCCCTGTAACCAATTTTCTTTCTCTTTTTCCAACTACAACACTTTAGCTTTGTAATTTAGTGCTTCTTGTCTGAATGTCTCTTTTTCTTTCTCTAGGGATGATAGTTCTGTTGTCTGTGGATGTTCTGTGGAGGACATTTTCATCTTCTTCTTTAGGCTTTGGATCATCTTATCTTTCTCATCTAAAGAAGCCTTTATCCCTTGAGGGCCTTCAGATTCCAATCTTTTGACCTGTGTTTGCCAGGATTTGTTGGATGCTTTTTCCTCTTTCAATTGCCCATCTAATTTTAGTGCATGTGTTGTCAATCTTGAAACTTTTAGACTCAAACTTAGGTAGTCTGAATATAACATGTCACTGGCATTACTGTGAAACTTTACTTTGTCTGGGGCACCAATATTCTCATAATGCATATTGATTTCAGACACTTTATCATCTTCTGCTATTTCTATATTAAATGTCTTTCTTTCCACATCCTTGACTGAGAACATGAAAGCCTTATGCTGGGAGATTTTCTCTACTTCGGGCAACAAGTCTCTTATTTCACTATTGGCCATACTTCCCTTCACAACATACTGGTTCATTAAGTCCTCTTTAGATTGATAGACTGCCCCAGGTGTCTTGCTAAATATATGTTTCTTGTTGCTGAAAACCCTTGAGCTACTTTCACTTTGTGGCTTGCCTCCTGTACCAGCCTCTTCATTCTTGGTTGCACCTTCCACCATTTCCATGCTTGTTTTATTTTTAGGTTCTTCTTCTTCCAGGTCCACCACTTGAGAGGATTGTGTAATCTTCATTTTCTTGAGAATATTTTGCTGACTACTGGCACCCAGTGCCTCTGAACTGCTCCTTTTATTATAAACACTCATTTTTGGAGATTTGACAACCAGCCTAGGGGAAGGTTTCTATGCTAGGTTCTGCTGAGGGGATGAATCTGTTTGTTTTGTCTGATCATGTTGCAAAGTGATCTCCATATTTGCACAGGTTTTCGTATTAGATAGCTTATCAAATCCTTCAACATGCTCATGCTCGTAGGGGCCCTGTCTGCTCATCAATATTCTATTTGATATGTTCAGATGCAGATCATACTTCCTCCCTTGTAACTATGTAAACCTAAATTCACCGAGTTTGTACTGCATCTGAGGTAAACATGACTTATTCTTTACCACAAAGGGTCCTACCATGAAACGGAATTTCAAGTTAGATGCCTTGTGCGCTTTCAGAAAATGCTCTGTCTCTAAAATGATCCTTTGTATGATGAACTCTAAGGCAAAGATTCTGGTAGTCAGAAAGATGGGTAAAAGGTAAGGTCCTTCTTGATAGCCATATACCCAAATCATAGTAGATTGTATGAACAACATCCAATCTCTCACCCTACTCTCTGGATTTGATTGTAAAAATATTTTCATTTCTTCTAGAACCCTTGGCAGGTCTGTGCCGAAGATAAGACTGTGTGCCCTGGACATGATCTTATTGATGAAGATAAGCATGGTGATCCTTTTACATTCAATCGAGATGAATGCGGTTTCAGGTAATTCGGTCTTGTTTGATTCCAGGAACATTCTCAACAAGTGCATGTAGTATCTGAAGTGTCTCAATGAATTGAAATTTACCATATGTTGATGCATATTATCAACTATGAACCTGTCGAAACTGATACAAACCGAATGACCAGACTCTGACATAAATAAGGTCAACATGAAACCCAACATGACTTCTACTACAAACTTGTCGTTATCCAACTCTAAAATTTGACTAAGTAGGGAACAAACCCACTGGACCTCAATAATCATAACGTTTACATTGATAGGTAATGACAAACTTTCATAATGGTGTTTAGGTTTGACAATGGTTTGCAGAAACAAGGCTTTTACTTATGAGGGGAATTCTTTGTAGACTGTGATCATTTTCTCTTCCTCGAAGGGCTCTGACATTGTGGAGGAAGACTTTGGTATACTGAGGGTGTGTTGAAGTGACAGACTATATATTTCACATAAAACCTTTGACCCTGCCTTATTCAAAATGACCTTTTCTACCTGTGAATACTGCTCCGCACACCAGCTTATGAACTCAGGGAAAGGGAAAACTACTTCTACGACGTAAGGGGTAATGGAGGCTTGGGGCCGCTTCGAGGAAGGGTATCCACTTTCCAACATTGTCTAACAAATTCGATCTAGACACATAAATGGGTGATACTGTTATTTATGTATCAAAAACATCAGAATCCCTGTCTATTAGGGCTTCTTCTCTAGAGGCGAGGTCTTGCTCAGTTACGAGTAAAATAACAAGGTTAGCGGCCATGATGAAAAATACCTGTAACTTGATGGAAGGTGTGCGAAACTGGTTCACTGTTGAGCTTTAATTTCAAATGGAGGGTTTGCGCCACTTTTCAAATGTTCGAGTTCTTTGAAATCTTATAGAATAATGAACCCGAGACCCTCCTTTTATATGTGTTTTTCCATATCGTGGATTGAAGAAAACGTTTTTGGGTAGACCTCTTTTGGCCCCGATGTGCCTCTGAGGGCACCACATGTCCACAAATGAAAACAAGGCAGTTTCCATGACCCTCCTTCAAAAAATGATCTCTCGCGCTATTTCATCGCCCGATATGGGTCTGGGCTGTTGATCTGGGCTGCTTCAAGATCTACGGTCTGCCGAGTCCTACCTTTTGCGCTTCCACTATATTTGTCTATATACTACCATAAGTGACCTTATCCTCCAAATTATCACGCTTCCATAGCGATTTAGCTCTTCGCTAAATTTCCGAGACTTGGATCCTATCTGAAAATTGTTATGGTGATAACACAACTCACAATTTTATGAACCATATTGACAAGTAAAGGGGGTTTATTAATGCCAATTAATTGACCCGACAAATGCAACCATTAGATACTCACTTTAAACCCGTGTGTATCACCTTTGACGATTTTCACATTTTAAATTAATGTGCATCTATTACAGTCCAACACTAACTATTAAAAACTTTTTCATAATTGTGTCCTTGTGTTATTTTCCAAATAAGCGTTCGTAGAAATCATTAGAAACTTAATCAACATTAATATCAACATCCATTTCTATAAGTGGACATACCATAGAGTTAAATTGTTAACAATTGAAATCCACTTATGTGGACATGTCTATAGCCTTTGACATCCACTACAATTTCTTGTACTCTAACGTTTTTTTATTTTTCTAGCCATTCTTATTAGGCCTTATTTTTCAATGGCATGAATGTATAGAATGCTAACTCTCAATCCTTACACTTTCCATGCACTTAATTGCACCTTAGTCCTCCAACTTCCCTTCCGTCTTCCAATCGAAATGTCATTCCTGATTTTTTTTATGTAGACTATATTTTTAATTTCAAGATGATAAATAGACATGGAGTTGAAGTCATACTTAAAATTGTGGCAAGGTTTTAAATTTTAGGTAAGACATTAATAATGTGTACATTTCTTGGTATACACAATGGCCCCATTGATATACACTCTTGGATCCTGGAAGGAGATTTGACAAAAGAGTTAGTTATATGTCCTTATTCCACTCATTATATTGTATATCCCAGTGGAATACACATCAGGCCCATTGGCATACATAGCATCCCAATGGGCATGTTGTGTATGCCAAGTGGCATACACATGCCAATTGACATACATAACAGTGGTCTTGTCCTCATAGTGGGAAATCCCCCCCCTCTATTTTTTCTCCAAGATATGCATTAACTATGTGTTTTATGTTAGCATCACATGGTTGTTGGATACCTCCTCTAAACTTACTACTTCAGTCTCGATCCACAAATGGCTACTCATTTCTTCCTCTTTATACTTTTGTAATTCAAAATCCCTTAGCTCCTTGTGGTGAATCCAATAACATAGTGCTTTGAGCTATACCTACTACATAGGAGTTTGGTGACTACCTGTAGGGGTGAGGTAACACATATTTGTTTAGGTAGAACTTACTTAGTCGGTCTCTTTCATCCTCGTCACCTTGTGGGCATGTTTCATTTGGTGTATCAACTTTGTAAGGAAGGATGAATCTGGATGAATATTCCACCCAATTGAAAATTATTACACTATTCTTTAAGAAAAATAGTATATACCTTGGTTGAAGGCCTACATTTCAACATCTCTTTTTCTAACTTTTCCATCTTGGAAACAAAGGCTTCCAAGATGTTATTTCTTTCACTTTTTTTGGCCAATTATTCTTTGTATTTGTCCAACCCAGTTTTCAAACTCTTGTTTTCTTCGTCTAGATATTTTTTTCTATCTATGTCTTGCATCTTCATGATCTGAAAAATTTCTTACAATTTTTCCAATTATTTCTCGAGGTGGAATTGGTCAATTCCTTCACTAATACCTTCCATCCTGGTCTTTGTTTCTCCAAGAGTTATCCATTTGAGGGATTCAACCATGGATTCTTCTAAATCAATCATAACATTTTGTACCTCTCACTCATTTTTCGTAGAGAAATCCACTCCTTGTTCTCCTTCCACCTTAGTTAGGTCTTTGAATGAACTAGGGTCTTCTTCTATATTTACATGGGTGGTAGGAATAGGAGTAATTATTGATTTATTAGCTTTCTATGACCTAGTATTAGCTCTTCTCTAGAGAATTGTTATCTCCACTCCATGGAGTGGTTCTTTTCCTTGAGTTTTAGAGGGTCGTTGTTAGGAGTCCCTATATTGATTGAGGTGGCATCTACCTCCTAGTATTCCTCCTCCACTTTGGTTATTTTCCAACTTTCATTTTTCCTGCTGGTCTTTGCTTTAACTTTTTTCCTCTTTTCCATTTTTGACCTAGACACTCGTTTCCCTCAAAGAATGTAATAATAAGTATGGTACACTGAGATTTTCTTCAGGCCTTTGATGAAACAAATTTCTCAATTGGTGGAGAAATATGAAATGGTAATAATATACCATACTTAATCTACCTTCATAAGTGATGTATTTTTGGAGGTTGTATGATACATCATCCCATGGTTTAGGTAGACTGTCCCTTTTTACCCCATTCTTGTTTTCTTCCACTTCATCATACTAGCCGAGGAGGAATAAATTCTTAGCATCCATAGTTGGTTGGTTTTCCTTCTTGTCCTAGGGTATCCCTATTGGTAACCTTGACACTCTAATTATCACACATTTATTTACCTAAATATACAACCTTCATTGAAATGGAGTATTCTTGATCTCTAATGTGGTGGAAGTTTAGGGAAAATTCCATAGCTATATTGTCATCGTACCCATACAATCCGTTGAAACATTCTATCCAATTATATTGTTGGAATATTTATACCACTTCTGGATTGTTATAGAGCCTTGATGCCTCTATGGGTTTGCTTCTGTTGAACCCTATTCCCATTTTGGATAGATTTTGTTTGAGTTTTGTTGTTTGATAAATAAAATTACCTAGATAGATGTATATTTTATCACTTCTTGAGAAACCCTTACTCAGTTGTGAACCTTACAGTGGTAAGCAACTCTAGTGAGAAATTCAAATTCCTAAGAAATCGATCTGTTCAAATGGTGAACCTTACAGTTGTGGGAAACTTCAACAAAATATTGTTTATTGTGAAACTATAACTTCAACAGTTTAGATGACTCCTATAATTATAGTATCAACTTTAGTGACCTTATTTATTGTGGCTTTAGTTTTGGAAGCATATATCAATGTATATTGTCTATTTTCTCTCAACCCGATTGCGTATTGTTATTTAATCCTCATTGGTATGTTTAGGTGCCTTTACCCTTGTAGTAGTAGTAGTAGTAGTAATAATAATTTAAGTTTAAGGTAACGACCAAGCCAGAAACCAAATTGGTGTGCGAGACCCCCTTTTTTTTGGGACAAGGCCCCCCCTTCATGAAGCGATTTGACTGTTAAAGTCTACGGAGGTATACATACCCTACCCCCCTCTGGATTTGAACTTGTGACTTCTTAGGAGGAAACACATGTTCTTAACCATTAGGCCCACTTAGGTTGTGATGTGATTGGTTCCTACTCATTATCTTTGATAGAACTCATGATCCTTGTTGGCTCGGGGTTATGTTATATATTATCTCAATAACCCCCCAAAACTCAAGTATTGAATCCCATCTCGCTGATTTATGTTGAGTTAGTTTCAAGTTATGATTATGAGAACGTTGGGTTATGGAATGCAAACTATAATGAGTAATAGAGTTTGACGACATGTGACATACCTTAGTAATTATTGGATGAGGTGATTTGCATGAAGTGTTGATTTCGACATTTGTTGGAGGGGTTGAAGTGTTCACTTTGATAGCTGGGCATAGACAGAGTAACATGGAGAAGGAAATATATAGATATATTATCTTGTAGATCATTATGCATGGCTCCTTATGTGAAATTTTAGGTGTATAGTCTCCTATAGAATATTTGTTGACAAACTCTTGTAGTTTCCTAAAGGTTCTGGCTCATACTATTCTCTAGAGATCCGGGGAGACATGCACTTATAGGTTCTTGTATATTTTGGGCATGAAGTCTATGTTTCTTCCAAATGGTTGTTGTGTATTCCAATTGGCATACACAACAAGCCAATTGGCATACATGGCAGGACTAATGGCTGTCGTGTATGCTAATTGGCATACACAACAAACCCATTGGGTAATGTGTATACCAAGTTCCATACACAACATGCCAATATCTTCTATGTACATTCCAAGTGGCATACACATGGGCCGGTTGTTTATTCCAAGTGGCATGCAAAACATGCCAATGGATGCTATGTATACCAAGTGGCACACACATGGGCCTACTATGTATTCCAATTGGCATACACAACAAGCCCAATGGCTATCATGTATGACAATTGGCATACACAATAGGCCCATTGGTTGTCCTGTATCCTAATGGGCATGTTGTGTATGCCAATTGGCACACACGACAACCAATGGGCATGTTGTGTATGCCAATTGGCATACACAGAAACCATTGGGCCTATTGTGTATGTCGCTTGACATACATAACAATGGGTATGTTGTGTGTGCCACTTGGAATACACATAAGCCAATGGGCCTATTGTGTATGCCACTTGGAATACACATTATTACAAAGCATATATAGCCAGTTTATTTAAGAAAAATAAAAAAGGATTCCATAGTATATTTTATGTGCTCTAACAAAAATGGTAGTGATTACAAATTTTTCATTAAAAATCTAGCCACAAGTAAACAAGGTGGCAATCAACTTTGACCACTTTCAATAGTTAATAGAATTTTCAAGGGAATTGCAAAATGAGGTAGGCCCCATAAGAACCTTCTCCAACATAATATTCAACCTTACTTTCTCTATACTTTTGTTTCTTATAAACATATTGGGCATGACACATCCAACAAAGCACATGCTAACCTTGATTTAATCAAAACATTACTTCAAATTCAAAATAATTATATATATTTTTTGAATGACACTCAAAACACATAAGAATAAGTGGGATATTTTTTTTTAAATATAACTTCTCACCCCACCCTCCAACTCATAAGAAAGAATGATATTTTCCTCATGTCTCATGAAGAGATTCAATCAATAATTAGCTCACAAAGAGAGAACATGTCACAACTGGAATTTACACCTGAGTGGGGAGGATAACAATTTCTCCTCTCAACCACATGAACTAGATCCAATTGACAAAAGAAGTGGGATGTTTGTACTATAATATAGAAACTTATACATTAGTGGTCATATGGTATACCATTTGGTTTATAACCCTTATTTAAAAATAAATGGGTTATCTAACCATAAATCCCTAAACTTATGGTTTATGGCTAATTAAGTTCTATTAAGTATATTTAGGCGATTTTGAACCCATTTAATCACATTAAATGTATTTTTAAAATATTTTCATATGATAAATATTCCCTTTGGACCTTGTTTGAGTTATTTTGAAGGATTTGAAAGTCCTATTTTCCTTTACGTAGTCAAATTTAAAGCATGATTTCACAAATTTAGGCCTAAATTTACATACAATTAATGATTATTTCAAATTCAGCCCAATGCATTTTTTTGAGAAAAACCTCACAGGGAAACCCAAGTGATTCTTTGCCACATTTGTGGATGGAATCCCTAGAAAACTTACTGACATAGAATAGTGCACCTAAGCTAGGTGGATTTTAATTACATGCTCACTGGCACAAAACTAGTCAAATTCCCAACAACAATGGCGACAACTAGTTAAGATACCCCCTTGGGATTTTAAATGTTTGGAAACATCTTCTTCCACTCTCAAGTACTTAAGAAAGAGTGACATTGTTGGATCCTTGCCACCCCCAATCATCCCACGAAGGGTCAACATGTCATAAGTAGGATTTGAACTTAAGTCTCTAGTTTTGTTGGTTGAAGCAACTCTTCCATGTTACTTATTTATTTTCTTCTTCAATATTTGTTGCTCCATTGTCCTTACCTTGGGTCTTATATGTCTCTTATGTTCATATGGAATATTTAAATTGCATCCTTGGCTTGAGAGATATTTTACATTGTCTTCCATCTACCATAATTCACTCCTAAATAATAATGAAGTATGCCCATTGCATACCTCTTGGCCCAAGACATAAAAGATGGTGTCTTGTATTGACTATACTTCACTCATAAACAATAATAAAGTATGCCCAAATATGTGATTCCAAACAATTGTGCATCTTAATGTTTAGTTCCCCAATCATATTTGCGATGCTACCTATAATAGTTAGAACATTTACATATATAATACCACGATATTAGTATATTTTTTAAGAAAATCATGGTGCAATTATGTTTGTGTTTTCTTTGTTACTATAAATACATACAAAGATTCTATACTTGGTAGGAATTTTACTAATTTTATTTTATTTCTCATGTACGTTTCACTTTTGGTTTATACGTCGATTTTAAATTTCAATTGTGGAATATTTATTGAGATGTCAAACATCGATTGTGGGAAGAAAAGATCAAGAAAAAATGATCTATCATCATACTTTCAAAGACCTCAATCCAAGGATCCACATTCTCTTCATGCTTCGAGCTCTTTTGAGCAACCTATCACTGGAAGAGATGTCAACTCCTGTGAGAATGCATCTAATGTCCAAATAATAGATGAAGGAATAGGTTCCTCTGGTGATCAAAGTGAGATACATGCATTTTCACCATAAATTGGGAGTAAAAGTGTCGAAAATATTTCATTGGAAGGGAATACAATCAATTCATGGAAAAGACAAAAAGGCTAATGGGACATAAGGAGAGAATTCCAACCACATTGGGTCTCAAAATTTTCATTTATTGAACCAATACCTCCAGAAAATGAGAAAGAGAAACCACACGTTAGATGTAATATATGTAGTTGAAAACTTGGTATGCCAATGACATTTCAAATGAAGTTAGATACAATAGAGAAGCATGCATGAAAGGTGTATGAATAAAAAATTGTAGATTACAAGGATAAATCTATTGTCAGATGGAAATCTTCTGAGGAATGTCAACATGCCAAATATGCAGATGAATATAATAAATATTCAATAAGTAAGGAAAGACTCAAGGCAAGTGGAGGAATCATCACATCTCTATTCAGAAAGGCGATGGAAAGAAATTTGTTATCCAAGACAATTCAATTAAGCAATTTATTTCAAATCTTATCTAAATGTCATCCTATGACAGATTATCCAGATTACATGAAATATCTATCTTTTCTTCAAGTGTCAAACTTTCCATCTTCTCATTGGTTTTTAACACGTGGTTGGGAATGGGAAAAATCTAGCTCAATTAGAAAAGGATTATACGAAAGAGAAGATTGCAAATGATAGGTTTTTGATCCGGATTTAAGAGAAGAATGAACTGATTAACAGACTGAATACAATAAACATAGAGATATGAAGAATAACACAAATATCCAATGAACAATATATTCTATTAAATAATGAAATAGGCTGAAACTGTAAAACTGCAGAACTGAAACACTTGCTCGAATAGTGGTAGCTATCTTTGAGAAGATATGTGGCTGCTATGCACATCCTTCTGAGTAGAATGGATTACAATGAGGCTCCAGAGGCATTTTTGATATTACTCATGAATTCCAAAACCATAGACATCTAAAAACCTAACCCTATAAGGTGAAATGCCAAAAGTCATGTGGGCCCTATGGGTAAGTTGGTGTAATTTGGTACCTCAACTTCCAAGGGTCGTAACCTTTTCATGCAACCTTTGTTTTAGGCGCGCGATATCCTGTTGGAAAGGTCTTTCAGAGAAATACACATTCCGTTGTCAAACTCTGACTCTGTCTACATTTTGATTGTGGCGAGCCAAAAAAAAAACGTTTAGGGCCCCAAAATGGCCCTGGAAGTACAACAAGATGTGATAACATGAAAACATAAAAAATAAGCCAGTTGTATTAGGTGAGAGGACACCCGTATCCACCTGGAGGACATGTGGGGCTTCAGACAACCCCAGAAGTGTAGAACCCACAATTACAAAGAAGTACAAAAGAACGTGATTAACAAAAAAAAGGACACGAGGAGCTAGTTGGAATAGGTGGGTGGCCACCAATATCCACTTGGATCAATCCTCCCCCATTAAGGAGAAATGGTATCCATTGCGTTGAGTTCCCCCATCATGTGAGGAAACTTCTGTTCGATTTGGCCCCGGGTGAGCCACTTGCCTTGGTGTAGGAGTTTTCTTGCCTTGACAACCCGATAAAGCTGGATCCATTGATGGTGAGTGCCCTTGACCTATGTGTCCACTATCTGATCAGTGGATGCTTGTTCCATGTAGTCAGGGTTGAGCTTTGTTGGTGTCAGATGTTTTTCAATCACAAAGGTGTCCAATAATGGGGGAAAATATGGCTGAAGGAGGTACACATTGAATACTAGATGCAGACCAATGAAGGGTGGAGTGTTGAGCTCAAAATCATTGCTACCCACAACCTTGGTGATAGTGTAAGGCCCATAATGGAGTGAGAAAAGCTTTCGATGGGGCCCAGTGAGATGCTCCTTCTGCAAATGTAACCAAACTTTGTCACCAACCTGGAACTGGTGTGGTACCCTATTTTGATCATGGCGCTTCTTGTACTTAGCATTGGATTTCTGAAAAATCTCTTGGACCTATTGGCAGATGTGATGAATCTGCTCAATGAATCTGGTGGTTTTGTCGAACACAGACTGATCAGGAGAAGAGTCTGTCTATGCAGTGGCAAGAGGAAGTGCAACGTCAATGGTTCCCAAGGGTTGGAATCCCAGACCCACCTGAAATGGGCTATGGCCGGTGGAACTATGGAGAGACCTGTTGTAACTGTGTTGGATATATGGGAGACTCTCATCCCATGTATGTGGATATTTAGAATTGTACATGCGCAGGATGTGCACAATCATCCGATTGACGACCTCTATTTGGCCATCAGTTTGTGGGTGGAAAGCAATGGATTTTGTGAGCTTGGTGTCCAACATAGACTAGAGAATCGATTAAAAGGTGTTGAGGAACCTGTTGTCTCGGTCGTAGATGATGGTCTGTCGTATCTGAAAGTGGACCCACACTCAATATTTGAAGAAGAGATTAGCAGTATCTTTGTTGTTACATTCTTCTTACAGGATGTGAGGATGGCCATCTTTGAAAACCAATCAATGACCACAAACATACAATCATTTCATTGCTTGGTGGACGACAAGTCAGACATGTAATCCATTGAGATGGATTCCCAAGTCTTATTGAGAATAGGAAGAGGGGTGTATAAGCCTTGCTTCTCAATGTTTGGCTTGGAAATGACACATGCAGTGCAAGATCTGATATACGTGTTGATGTCCTGTCAAAGTTTTTTCCAATAAAAATGTTTTTGAAGAACGACCACAATTTTATCCACGCCAAAATTTCCTTCCAACTGACTGTAGTGGGCTTCCCAAATCAGCTTTGCACGCTCGCTTGTAGGAACATAGAGATGGCCCAGGTGGCATAAGAGTCCATCCTGAATGTTAAAATCAATGATAGTTGCACATGTACCCAAGAGCTGATAGGTGGTGGAAAATTCTGGATCTTGCTCATAAAGTTGGGGCCACTCAGATGCTTCACGTCCACAGGAATGGAGCACAGTGGTGAGTGAAACCACGTGAGGCCGATTGAGGTAGTCAATGACACGATTGGAGATACATGTCTTATACTTTACGTTGATATGGATTTGTTACATGTAGGTGGAACACTTTTGATGGCGGTCGTTCTACAATTTCCCTTATGTCTATATGAACCGCAGAGGCTTGTGAATAATGTGTATGATCATCTCTTTCCCCATAATGTAATGTTTCCATTGACGATAGTATTGTACAATGGAATAAATTTTCTTGTCATAGGTGGGGTATTTCCAGATAGTATCAGAGAGTGTCTCACTATGGTATTCACTGGATGCTCGTGCTGAGTGAGAACTGAGCCCACAACATAGTCAGATGCATCAATATCAATCTCGAATGGTTGTTGCAGATCGGGTAAGTAGAGTATTGGAGCTAAGCACATGCGATGCTTCAAATCATAGAATGCTCATTATTTCTCCTTCCCCGACACAAACTTGTCCCTACCACCACCCTTGGCCACCTGGATGAGGACCCATGCAATATGGGAGAATCCCAACACGAATCATCGGTAGAAGTTGGTTAGTCCCAAAAATATCCAAAGCTCGGTTAGTGTGGTTGGGTTTGGCCAGTCACAAATGACTTGGATCTTAGATGGATCAACATGTACCCCATGATCATCAATAATGTAGCCCAAGTATTGGACCATGTTCATTCCAAAAGATCATTTTTCCAAGTTGGCATAAAGCTTGTGTTGCCGTAGAGTGCTCAAAACCTGTTGAATATGCCACATGTGCTCTTCCCACGTTCTTTTGAATATGAGGATGTCATCCAAATATACTACCACAAAGGAATTGGTGAAGGGTCTCAATACATCATCCATCAACCTCATGAAAGTGGTTGGTGCATTTGTTAAGCCAAAGGGCATGACTAGCCATTCATAGAGACCTTGTTTAGACTTGAAGGTTTTCTTCCATACATCAGTTGGTTCGATGGGAACCTGGTGGAAGCCAAAATTTAGGTCAATCTTGCTGAAGAACTTTTCCCCCTTGAGTTGGTCAAGAAGGTCATCAATCCTGGGAATGGGGTAGTGGTTCCTGACTATGATATTGTTTAAGGATTTGTAATCAATGCAGAGTCGCCAAGTATCGTCCTTCTTTTGCACCAATACAATCGGGCTTCTGCAAGGGGAGGAGATGGGTATGATGTGCCCCTTTTGAATAATCTCTCAGATATGATACATGATTTCGTCATTCTCCATCAATGAGCACCGATAGACTGATCCATTAGGTAGAGGTGCATCGGGGGTTAGATAAATTGGATGATTGACTTGGCAGTGTGTCGGTACCCATGTAAGTGATGAGAAGATGTATATGTATTATTCCACGATCCTGTCCACTTGCTTCTGCTACAAAGAGAGGCATTGTGTAAAGGCCACATATGTGGCAGAAACCTTCTGCTTACTATGAGCACAGATCACAAAGAAGATGAACTTCTCGGTCTATGAAATGACCTTATTGCAATGCTTAGAAAATATTAAAGAAATAGTAGTAGGCAACGCTACCTCTGGGATCCTATACAATTGTCTACCCAAAGTAATAATAACACTGCGGGGTCTAGAATCATAGACAACATGATGCTTCTACAAATATGGTTGTCCTAAAAGAACATCACAAACTTCAAGGGGAGAAATATCACACAATACCTCATCTTTGAAAGGCTTCCGAGGAACTTCTTGGAGCGACATTTTTGGTGTTGTGCCAAGGACTTTTATGGTACTCACACCATTTTCCCGTGTCCTTCTTCGTCTTCTCATTGCCCTTCTTGAGTTATGGCTTGGACTGGTTGTCCTAAGGGTGACCATATTGACTTGGTCCCTTGCTGTGTGGGTTGGGGCTACCTTTGCCTTGCTTTGGATGTGAGGGGTTTGCAGATCCAAACTCTCGCCTTTTCTGCTTAATTTTTTGCTCGATCTTGACAACATATCTATAAGTCGTGCCCAATGAGGTGATGTCCAGGAAATCCATTTTTGTTTGAATGTATCTATGAAAACAACCGCGGTATTTGAGCACCAGATGACACTTAGAGGCTTTGATACCCAATTTGGTGCGTAGGGTATGGAAAATATTGGTGAAATCTGGTACTGTTTGGTCCCTTTCTTGACATAGGGTGGTCCATCTGGTGTACTGGTCCTCATAGATTCCAACTGGGTAGTACTATTCTTTAGTGGTGTCTTGGAAGGAATCCCATGTAGGGGCCACCAAAAACATTGTAGATTCCTCCACGAACCTTTTCTCAGAGTAAGTATCCCACCAGTCTTTAACATGGGGAACAACCTTGAGGAGTGAAAAAGTGATCTTTTCCCTATCGAAAAAATTGTGGACCGAAAAATATCCTTTGAGTAGATTCAACCATTTATCTATAGCATCCACATCTATCAATCATTCAAATAATGGAATATCAAAATTTACCTGTACCTTGAAGGATGTTGCATGGCCTCTTGATGAATATGCTTCTCCCGTGGGCAATTATCGAAGGATCTGCGTGGAGTTGTCCATCATTTCATTCCTTTGTCAAGCAAAGGCCTCCTCAAGCAACATTTTAATGGGATCTCCTGCTCCATCATATTTATTTTCATCCCCCATGGGTTTTTGTTGGGCTGGGTGCGACCGATCTTGTAATGGCTCGATTGGATCAAGTCCCAACTTCTTGTACCCAGATCTTGTCGGGGACATGCAATAAGAAAAATAAATGAAGAGTAGACCGCTCTGATACCACTGATCTGGATTTAGGATCTGAATGAACTGATTAACAGATTGAATACAATAAACACAGAGATATGAAGAATAACACAAATATCCAGTGAACAATATCTTCTATTAAATAATGAAATAGGTTGAAACTGTAAAACTGCAGAACCGAAACACTTGCTTGAATGGTGGTAGCTATCTATGAGAAGAGATGTGGTTGCTACGTGCATTCGTCTGAGAATAATGGATTACAATGAGGCTCCAGAGGCCTTTTTGATATTACTCATGAATTCCAAAACCATAGACATCGAAAAACCTAACCCTAGAAGGTGAAACACCAAAAGTCATGTGGGCCCTATGGGTAAGTTGGTGTAATTTGGTACCTCAACTTACAAGGGTCGTAACTTTTGCATACGACCTCTATTTTAGGCACGTGATAGCCCGTTGGAAAGGTCTTTCATAGAAATACACATTTTGTCGTCAAACTCTGACTCTGTCTACAATTTGACTGTGGCGAGAAAAAAAAAACAACGTTTAGGGCCACAAAATGGCCCTGGAAGTACAACAAGATGTGTTGACATGAAAACATACAAAATAAACCAGTTGGATTAGGCGAGAGGCCACCCGTATCCACCTGGAGGATGTGTGGGGCTTCAAAAAGCCCCAGAAGTGTAGAACCCAAAATTACAAAGCAGTACATAAGAACATGTTGAACAAAAAAATGGACACGAGGAGCCAGTTGGAATAGGTGGGTGGCCACCAATATCCACCTGGATCAGTTTTTGTCATTGTCTTTGGATGAGGTTATAGCTATTGATAATACTTCATGGACGTACATGAGTATTTATATGGTTAATGAACATACTAGACATTCCTATCTATTTGGGATTCATAAAATGAGGGAGCATTCTACATCTGAAAATATTTATGAACTTGTTATGAATAGTTTGAAGGAAATTGGTGGTATGGATCATTTAATGATCGCAAAAAAGTTGGTATGTGTTGGAGCAGATGGAGCATCGGTAATTCAAGGACAAAGGAATGGCCTTTGTGTTAGACTACAAGTATCGACTTCACTGTATATGTTGAGTATTCATTGTATGACACATAGGATGAATCTTGAATTTAAAATAGTAAGCAAGTTTCCATTGGTTTCAAAAGTTGAAGATCTTGTATGAGAGGCTTGTGCATACTTTTCTCGTAGTCCCAAATGATTTTCATAGTTTCAAAAATTTGTTGACGATGTTATAAATGGAAACAAGCTATTAAAAGATGTTGATACAAGATGGATCTCATTGAATGGACCAGCTTAAAGATTATTTAGTGAGTACCAGTCCTTGCTAGGGGTGATGTATGAACATCACTTCAATGCATATAGAGCTCAAGATATTCTCTTTCGACTAACTGACATAGAGACATTATTAACATTGGTTGTAATTCTTCCTATTCTATATGAAATGAATGTCCTCATGAAAATGTCTCAAAGTTGCACAATGTATATTGCAGCATACAAAAATGCAAGAAAATTTGCATGCCTTTCATTGGATAATTTGTATACGATGCCAGAGTCTTTTGCAGGTCCACATTTTACAAACTGGACTATGATCATTGATATAGAAAATACTAATTTTTCTTTTAAGTTTGATGAAAAAGGGATACTATGTATGGAAGTGCGTGCACATATGGTTCCTTTTCATTATATTGGTAAAATAGGTTGAATCACCAAAGAGTGTCATGTGTCAAGAGACCTATTTGACAATGTTGTCATTTCAGTGAGACACAACTTGATAGAAATTGCAAAGTCACTAGAAACAAAGATAAGAGAACGATTTCTTCGAGATGAATTGTCGGAGGCCATATCTCTGGTGTACCCTCAATATTGGAACAAGAAAAAATGTCAAACTACTTTAAAAAATGACTTTGTGGAAAAATTAAATACTTTAGTGCACCTCTTTTGCAAGAAGGTCCTAATACATGGAGAACATGTTGAAGGTATTTTAGATTCATCAAAATTGTTTCAACAAGACACACGTTTCACTGAAACAATGTGGAAGCAATTCCTTATTTTGGAGAATCCTCTAGAATATGATGTAATAATAAGATTATGGACTATTTTAAGTTCTAGCCAGTACTTATAGGAAAACATATCATAATATTTCAAATTAGTGGATTTGTGTCAAACCATGATTTTGGGATCAATAGAGGATGAGAGAATGTTTAGTGCACTCTCATTTTTGAATTCAAAGATGAGGAACAAGATTAATAAACATATGGATATATTTTTAAGATTATATGTAACAAAGTATGACATTACCTATTTTCCATATGAAAGAGCACTAGGCGATCATATTGTGATAGAAGGGGAGAAAACAATATAACAAATTTCTCAAATGAACTTGATATGGAAAATAATTCTTTGGAGGATCATAATGATAATTCATCTGGAAAAGATCCTATTTAGAATGAAGAAAATGAGGACCAAGATGACAACTAGAAAATTGATACACCACAAGATTTTATCTAATCCAATACATATGAGGGACCAAGGGACACTTATTTTGGTATACGTGTTCCATTGGTGGTGCAAGAAATAGGGAATGGAATAGCACAAATGATGTGATTCATGTGATTCGTTGTTCCACTATTTTTGGAGTAGGTCGGAAATTCTTTATCATAACAAGATTAATATATGCATATGCCGATTTGAGGTTGCACTTTAGGTAAAAACAAGTTCTATATTTTGTATTTTTCATTGTAAAATTGTAGCCACATTTTCTTGATGCAAGTTGTTTTAAGATTGATGTTTTGATATTTAACTATTACATTGTCTATTTCTTGTATGTGACGGTAAATGACGCCATAATTTGATGAAGCTGGGACCTATCTCTTCATATAGATAGTGTCCAAGACTTCTACTAAGCAAGAATGGGCTCATTCAAGTAGATGGAATTTATTTGATGTCTAGCTCTAATATCTTGGTAAATTTTAATGGTTTGTTTATTTGTTGCATTTTGGAGCATTTTGTCAAGTTTGAAAATTTGGGTTTATTTTAGTTAAATGATTGTGTTAATCCCTTGAATGCTTCTAGTTCGCATTTGATGTTTCACTGAACCCTTTGTTGTGGCATGATTGGTTTCATCTGATTTCCATTGAGTCAATGGTTTGGGTTAAAGTTAAAGACCTTTGTTGAGTAAAAAAAACCTTGTTTTCATCTTTTTGTCATGTTTATTTGAGAAACATATGGTATTAGGCTTAATATGTGGCTTTGGTTATTTTGTGGATACTCAATGTGTTTTCCATAATTATGATTATTTTCTTTATATATTTGATGGTTTAAGGAAATATTTTTTTGTTTCCTTTCACTTTGTGGCATGACTTGAGCATCTTCACCTTCTAGGATCTACTATATTTATTATATATATATTTTTAAAAGACTGATTGATTATTTAGAAAGGGAAATGAGTTCTACTTATCTAAGCGAAGAGAAAAATGATCTATGCACTAGATTCATATGCGTTCATCATAGAAGACCTATTAGCATGACACCAACATGCCTCTAATGCAATTATACTTTTGATGCCAAGACTGAAAGAGCATTACATGTAGCTAGAGGAGGATGAGAAAATGTTTATTGCACTATCATTCTTGAAGTCAAAGTTGAATAACAAGCTTGAAAAAAATCATTACAAAATTTCTTCCAATAATGCACATGTTATGGAGAGTTTCATGTAACTAACAAAGAGGTATGCTTATTGGTGCATGTATCACATGGAAAAAATAGATTTCTATATAATTCAAGATCATTTATTTCTTCATTAATTTTCTGCAACTCAATTTTGGGATTTTAAATGTAGTAGGATCCAAGTGACAAACATTGCATGTGCTACCCTTAATGGGGTTAAAATGGGTGATAAGACTTTGATTGTGCACCATGCCACTGTCAGGGATAGATATACATGATGGCATAATAACCCGTACTTAATCTACATATCTTATTGTTCATTCTTAATTATGACATTCTAACTGAGACTATCTCTTTTTCTAAGGCCTAATCTATTCCCAACATTTATTACAAAGTTATGTTTCCCTTAACCTTTTTATAAGACAATACAAATATATGGGATAAAAGAGACCTCTCTTCCTTGGAAAGGGGTCCTTTTTTCGGTTCAAATGGATGATTAAAGAGGAATTCATGCATGGAATGTGACCTATCAATATTCTTATACTTTTGGAGTTATCGGTGGATATAATTATGTGCACTCCTATTTGAGAACATCCTATGATGAACTTGTTTGAAGGATCCTTTCATAATCGATGAATCAATAATAAAGATTCCATAATAGAAGTGGTAGAGAAAAGATTAATATCTTAAGAGAAGTGGTGGTTAGGATCAACACATATGAACTTTGTGGTGAAATATCATCAAAACTGATAGAGGGATATGCAAGAGTGTACAATGAGAACCTTAACAAACACAACCCCTGATGCTTGCAACATTGTCTATAGGATGGAAAAATTATGTTTTTTTTTCCAAATATGTAAAATGAGTATACTATAGTTTAATGAATACATTTTCCTATTATTATATATGGTTTTATACTTTACCAAAGAATTCGTCAAGACTTTACAAAGTTTTATAATTCAATGAAAGATTCACCAAGATTTTACAAGATTTTATAATTCAATGAAAGATTCACCAAGATTTTACAAGATTATATATTTGACTAAAAGATTCACCAAAAAATTATATATACATACTATATTATTGATAAAATAGCCTTCATTTTTTCCTATGTATCATGGGGATTCACTCATTTATTATACATATAAATTTAGGGGGGGGTTCTTAAAGTCACCCTTGGATCTTACAATATTTTGCAATCTCTTATTATACAACATTTTACTTTAGATTTTATATTTAATATTACTAGCTTAGTGCCCAAAATATTGAAATAAAATGAAACTGAAATGCAAGAATCTATGAAAATAACACATCATTCGCACAATGAACACAAGATGTACCCTAAGAAAACCCAATACAAGAAAACCCAACTAGAAGGTGAGGCCTATGGCTTTCTCTTCTCTTCTCAATTACGAAATGAAATTACAAAGAAAGTGCACTCACTATGGAGTTTCCATGGAAACTGTGGCATGTATTGTTGCTACATGATCTACTTTTGTTATTCTTTAGTGTCCCACTCCCAATGCTCTTGCTCTACCATGAAACAATACTCAATACAATAAGAATGGAACCACTTCTTATCCTAATGGCTCGGTATTTAACATGGCCTGATAAACATTTAGGGTTAGGATTAGGGATTTTGCATGCCCCAACTCTCAATTAGGTTTAAGGTTTTGGAATATCTATAATATTCTTGAAAGTACACATGTGTGAGTAATGGAAGTTAATGTGGCATCCTTTCGGTATCATGGTGGTAAACAAGATAGGTCAATTTGTGAGAAGCATAAATTATTTATAAAAACTCCAATTGAGGTGATCTTTGTGCCATTTGAAAGCTCTTGACATGTAGAAAAAATATGAGAGGCTAGAACTTTTCTCACAACAAAATTCTAACCCCAAAAATGGTCATTTAAGGCCTCAAACAAGATCCAAAAGTTTTCCTATAAAATCATTATATAGGAGATAAATCAATAGTATTTTTCCTTGAACTAAATATTAGGCTATGACACCCATCTTTATTGCACCCAATGCTTGGAATTAATCCCATAATCCTCTTACATTCCCCATGAGCTAAAAAATCATGGATTTAGCATCTAAACCCGTGTCTTTTGGCTACAAATCGTGGCGTTTTCAATGATACACATCACTAATCCCAATCCTTGAAACCAAGCCCATATTACTCTCATACAATAAAAAATGTTTCTATAGGGTTTGTATCATAGCCTACTGCCTTATGTATGGCCTATGATCCAAAAAAACATTACTCAATGAATAAAACCTTAGTTATCATCTACAAACCATGGATTCTCCGAAGAGACCCATCCTCATTGTACCTTATCCTTGAAATGACTCCCTTATTCCTCTCACAGGGTAAAGGTTCCCCCTATAAGGTTTGTGTCATGGTTTAAGACCTTGTGCATTAGTGATAAGATTTAAATACATTCTTAGGGGATAATCTCATGGTTTTTCACTATAAATCATGGCTTGGACTAGGAGACACATCCATGTTTCACCTTGTTGATGTCTCAACAAGCCCCAATTTGCAAGGGATGGAGACCCCCCTTCTCTTTTTTGTGATCCGTTGAGTATGTCATCTATTTTCCTTCATCACCCCAATGACTAAGGGGGTATTTGTCATTAGATTTAATAGATGGTAGCTTGATTTATTCACCTTTCTTACTATGAAGCTTTTATGGTTTGTAGATAATGTGATGGTCTAGTGTCTCTTGGATTTTATGGTGCGACTTTATTTTCTATATATGAAAGGAAGATAATGTTTGAAATTTGTGTAGTTGATCCTATCATAGCCATCTAATCTTGTAGCAAGCTTCTCTCCAATTGCCTAAATCCAACAATATATAAAGTTAGAGTTCCCATTGATCCAAAAATATAATCAATATTTTGATGATATAGATCTATTCAGAGTTAGGAAAAAACCCAAATACACCATTCCATCATGCATAAACCTTGGATCATGATAAAACTTTATTGCTATCTAAAATATGTGCCAAATTCTTACATGTTTACTTGCAAAGAAAATACATTTACTATGATATTATCTTACTTAAATCCTAACACATCAATCATAGCCAAACCTCCTCGAAAAAGTGTTTCCACGTGGTCTTCTAAGTTCTTTACTTTGTTTTTAATGACTTGTCAAGTGATCTTTGTGAAGGGTTTCTCCTTGGTCTATGTGCATTCAATAAATTGTTTCTCGCTTCTTGTTTAATAGTAATGTTCCTATGGTTCTTATTAATAATTAATGTTATTATTTAATGTTACATATTTCACACTTTTTTTGGAGTCTCCACGAAGGATCTGGAGTAGACTCGAATGCTTATCAAATATCAATATGTTGAAAATTTGTCCCCATCGCCTCGTTTTTATCTCACTGAGAGTCTGCATGAATGCTGGATCGTTCTCAACCTTTGGGCTTGCAATCAATATCAATTTTGGTGATTATGCTTAATAAATTATTAATTTTATTAGTAAAATTAATATTTTATGTATCAATTTTGGTGATTATGATTAATAAATTGATAATTTTATTATTTAATTTGGTTTTTTCTAATTACATAAAATAATATGGAATAACTAAAATATGGTAATAAATAAATAAATTTAACTTCTTTCCAATACAATTTGTTTCCCAATAAGAATTTTATTTAAAGTTATAGTTCCACTTTATTAATACAAATTTTGACCATGAATTTTTTTTTGGTGGGGGCTTAGGTTTATGTAAAACTTTGTTAAACAAAAAAATAGATTCACCTAAAAATTAAATTTGTTCCTCCACTTATCTAGTGACTTCAAATGATTTTGAATAACCAAGATTTTAAGTAACCATGGTACTAAAATTACTTCAAGTTTAAGGACTAATGCTTTATGCTTGGTGGGAGTCCCATAAAAGTGGAAAATTACTCAACAATATACACAATCACACAATGTTCAAAGTGTTCAAAACTAAAAAGAATAAATATTATGAGCAATTGTATACCTTTAATAAATAAAAGTAAAGATTGTTTCATAATAATCTACATAACTAATGAGTTATGAAAATCATATTTGAAATTTACAAACATCAACTCACTTACAATCTCGGTGTACATAGAACAATTGAACTCTAGCCATATGAAACCAAGTGTAGGGATGACTTTCCTTCCAACCAATCTCTTAGTCAACACAACTAAGAGCCCACCAAACCTTCAATCAAGTACTTGCCAACTTCTAATCCTTACATCCCAAGATTTCCAAGATTTCCTAAGCAAAAGCTATGCATCCATGCAAATAGATCCATTGATATGGTCAACTTGTAATCAAGCCATTAATTCTTATTCACTAAGCTTTTAAGTCATTAATTCTTATTGATGAA
>JZKD02S1081780.1:34584-57001 GCA_000966675.3 Picea glauca | reverse complement strand
TATAATCTTGTAGCTCACTGCTTAGTTTCTCAGCAGTTATTAAGGTTGTGACTCTGACATCCTGACAAAGTTTTTACACAAGTATTCCACAGGGAACTCCCTCAACATGCAACTTCCTTATTGCACATCCATCACTATCTATGATGGCCTCAGCCTTGAGTTACTTTTAGTTGTTTACCAAATATTCCATAAGGAATATAAACGTGCATCTTTTTCATGCACCCAAATTATGTATCCATACATATTCTGGTTTTGTTAACTTACATCCATGATGTACTTAACCATATGCATAATCAAAATTTTATGTGTAGCTTCCATGGGTATATTTCACAACCCACATACATCTCTATTCTAAAATTAGTCAACTCATGACTGTTCAAACTCATTCTTATGTGATCCTGAAGGCATAATCATTTGCCTCTTATCCTGACACATACCATCCTTGCTCATTTACTCTTTCATTTATTTATACTCGTCTTTTCTGAGGGAATGGAGCACATTCCCCTTAAGCTATCATTCAAAACATAACTTTCATGACTCTTTAAAAAATGGAGTCAACCATGCATCTATGGTATTCACTTAATCTTGGCAAGTGCAATTCTTGCCTTACATATCACTCATCAAGGCAACCATATTGTGCCTTTAGTATAAATATATCCTTACATCATACATGTGCATCACTTTCATATTTAATATCATTCATACCTAATTGGTATTACTATCAAGCTTCATATCAAGAAGCTTCACAATACATTAAATACATGTACTCAAGCATAAACACCCACAAACCTAACCAAACATTCATCATGCAAGATCATTGCTTGCACCCTTTCCATGTCATGCATGCACATGGGCATCTTATACTTCTATATCCTCCTCCAAGGATATTGCTTCCATCCTTATGACAAGCCTCATAGGGATACTCAACACTGAGTTTCCCTCTCAGTTGAGAGCTTACAGTCATTCACATGACATCCACATGGAAGTTGAATCAAACATAGTCATAACTAGCTTCCCTTTTTGTATGATAACAACTAGCAAGAAAACACTCTTGCCTCAACCTCCCTGGAACATTACCCAACTTATAAATACAATCTGGGAAATTATAACCATGCCCAAGGTAACAAAATCAGCCAATTTAACTTCCAACTATACCTATATGGCTACCATCCACCATTGGATGTAAATCTGACCCATTGGCTTCTAGAAGTTCCCCAACACTTCCTTTACCACATTCAGGATCAACATTTAGTCAACCATTTTATCTTAATTTTAAAAATTTAATGTCTAATACCATTTGGGCTATTCCCTTATAGCCCAAATGCAATTTCAAATTATGTTACTTACTGAGTATCCTAGTTCATAAATTCAGAGTATCTTTAGGTCAAGATCGGTCTTGACCATTACACCTAGAATTATTCCTTCTGTTCAACCCAGTCAGGGACGGAGGCCACTCTCCTCCTCGCACAAGAACTCTGGCATATTATTTTCCTATCCACCAAGCAAGGGAGGCTGTTGTGATTTTCACTCAATCACTCTGTATTTCTACAACTCCGTTTATCATCTTGATTAGAAAAACCATGTCCAACAATTCCTGTATCGAGAAGAAAAATTTGTTTCTTAGTTCACTTTGGAACCCGAGATATGTTCACTCTCTTCCTTTTCAGGGAATGGTCACCAGACTCATTCCTCTCTTTAGTAGAGGTTTTCTAAGCCTCTTAGGAATGCGGTAAGATAGGGTGTTACCCCTTAAATTCCTCCAAAAATATTTTCATACGACTCGTGCATGAGCCAAAGTAGGCCAAGTGTTGTTGTCATTCTCTGATACCAATTTGTAACATACCCATGGTAGGGGAATCAAAATTCCGCTCTTCTTAGGAGAATCAAAACCCCCATTCGGGGTTTCTATCCCATTCTTCTCTTCTAAATATTTCCAGCCACAGTCTCCATGCTCTTAACCGAGCTCAGAGCTGGCAGGTAGCCTCTCCCAAGTTCTTCGGGTTCTTCCATCCATTTATACATGCATATGACCACGGGCTATGATCATATTCAAAGACAACAAGCGCCAAGACAACCACCACGTGAATCCTTTAGAGTGACAAATCTATGAATTTCACAATCTGACGTCGCGTGTCCTCTGATATTTTGATGGCCCTGATTGACTTCGGGACTTCGGTGTTCGGGAGTGTCTAACGCTCCAAAGGATTTTCTCCCCGAAGTTACAAATCAAGCGCCACGCGTCCCTCATGATCGATGATTATGATCTACTTTGGGACTTCGGAGTTCGGGAGTTTCAAACACTCCAAAGCCTTTTTCCTTTGAAGTACTTTGTACCCGGAGTTACGGATCGAATGCCATGTGTTTTTCCTGATCAACAGTCGATATCTGTGCTTTTCCCCTCTTCGGGCGACTTGCAGTCAACGCTTCTCTCCTTCCTCTGAAGTGCTCAATACCCCGAGTTACAAATTGAGCACCACATGTTTTATTCCAATGGACGGTTCAGATGAACTCCAACTCTCCGGCCTTCGGGAGTTCTTATTCATCACACTCCATTTTCTTCCGGAGTAACATTCTTCTGAAATGGAAGATCTTCTGCCACATGCCCCTTCCAATGGATGAGTGGGATGACTTCGGGACTCCGACCTTCGAAAATCCTCATGCCTTCACACTTCTATTCTCCTGGAGTGACTTCTCTTCGGAGTGTAGGATCTGATGCAATTGTCCCTTTGGTTTGGATGACTCAGATATTCTTCGTCTCTCGGCTCTTCGGGAGTTTTGCGATGCAAACTCCTCTTTTCTCCCAGAGTCAGTTAGTGCCAAGCTGACCACAACCTCAATCTGATGGTCCAAGAGTATCTACATGACCCCAGAGATCTATGGCTTGTAACTTCTATTCAAGAGTCCCTTGGGTCCCAATGTGTGCCACTTCGAGAGGGACACCTAGCAACGTCATCACTTGACACATGGGCCCACACATGAACTCAACGTAATACACACATCCCCTTGATCAAACGGTCGTGAGGGATCTCGAAGGATCCTTAGATCCACGGTCCACATTAACTTGGGGACTTCGGGACTTTGGGGGTTTTGGTGTTACCAAACCTCTGTCCTCCCGAAGTGGTCAACATCAGGCTGACTATATCATAAATACGACGACCAGGATAGTCCCTAGGCATCCTCATATCTACAGCCCAGATTAACTTCAGGACTTTGGGGGTTTTGGTGTTACCAATCCTCCATCCTCCCAAAGTGGTCAACGTCGGGCTGAGTGTATCGTACATCCAACAGACAAGATAGTTCCTGGTCATCCTCAGATATACGACCCATATTAACTTCGGGACTTCGGGACTTCAGGGGAATTATCCTCCCTTACGTCGAATATGCTCAATTCACCGGACCTGTGAACTCCAAAGGGCTCTAAGGGTTAACACCCAAATTCTTTTCCAGATCCGACGATCATGAAGAAATTCGGCTTCTCCCAAACTAATCTCATCCATTCATATTCCAAACGAAAGGATCTCTCCTTTTGGGACTTAAATCTCGCTATCCTACCTGAGCTTTGTCAGCTCCTTAAGTACTTAGGTATTTTGTGCTAATTCTCCTGAACTTAACACTTAGAGAAATCCTCCGCGCACCCCTTGCGCTCATTTATCAACTCTGTCTAACTGGTTCTTGATCTCTTCCCACCTCGCAGAGACTCTTTACATACATGCACTACCTCTCCTGAGCTTAACCGACTCCTTCCTTCATAACGACTAGGAGTGTCAGCAAGCACACGTGAGACTATGCCCCAAGGTCAACAAATTCACAGTTCATTTATTTTAACTTGAGCCACTACGGGGCTCAGGCATTTATGTGTACAAATCAGAGAATTCCTTATTTTCTTAAATATACATTTAGGCAGAATTAGAGGGATACGGTATAACCATTGAGAAAACATGCACATCCCTACAAAATTCATAAGATATCCAACTTTAATTCACATTTACCGCTTAAATACACAAGATATGAGAATACTTATTTATTACAGGTTGTAGCCAACTAAGTGAATGTGGGTGTTCGTCCTTCCACCCAACCATAGGATCAGAGGCATCCATTCTTAGCACTCTAGCCACCAGGGATGATTTTAAGGATGGAAATTTATTTTAAAATGTAGAAACCTTGGCGAATCTTACTAATCCTTCATATGTCAACTATAAATGTTTGGCAATATTTTTGTAAATATATTCAAATTTCTAAGTATTTTATATAGTTTATAAAAAAAATTGGTGGTTTTAAAGGTAAAATAATTTTATCCTATAGAATTTGGGCGAATCATTTTTTAAATAGTGAATCTTGTTTTTGGAAAAACCATGGAAAATTATCCCATGAGCGAAATTTAGTCCCTAAAATCATCCCTTCTAGGCACCCTCGTGAAAAGCCATGATATCACTAGGGAATTTATGCCAATTCTCATCTATCCTTTCTCTTTCGCATCTTCTATGAGGTTTATCATATTCTTCCTCAACATCAAGCTCGTGGCCTTTTGCTCATGTCTCGTTTTCTTCATACTCACAGAGATCTCCCTCTCTGTCATGGCCTCGATGAGGTTTTTCAGATGCTTTCTCTGCATCGAGCTCACGACCTTCAACTCATTCTCTACTGCTCAAATGTTCCTCACAATCTCCACTCTTCTCTTCATATCCTCTTGTGTGCCTTGCACGCACATCCCTCCTATCTTGTTCCCTCCTATCAGAAGGAAACCTGGGTCAGTCTAGGTCTGTTGGACCCTGTGGTACTTCAGGCTGACCTTCTGCAACTAGACCATGCTTCTATTCATGGGGGTGGTTGAGGGTTTAACCACCGATCCTTTTATTATTAATTGTTCTCTTATCATTCTCACATTCTTTCCTCTAGTGATATCATGGCTAGTACTTTCAAGGCTTCACCCCCACAGTCAGTTATTAGCAATTAAAAAATGATACATTTACAATGTTCCCATGTCACATCATGGTAATCCTAATTAATGATTAATTACAAGTTGGGGGAAACATGGGTTCTACGGGAAAGATATAACAGAGGATTAAAAGGCACCTATGATTGTGTGACATGTGAAGAAACATAACCCATCACAACCAAAACACCATTTCTATTAATGGAGGTAAACCCATTTCAAAATTGTAGAAGGAGAGAAACAAGAGTCATAACATACCATAGTTACCATAACCAGTCCCAAAAATTGAGTATCATAACCAATCTATCATCAACAAACCCTGAAATCAGAGTGCTCAACTATGACAAGGAACAAAAATATCATTTTCGCAACCATAACCCACAAATTAAATGAAAAGGAACCATAAACCATTTTCAACATGCCAACCAACTCGCACAGAAAAAGCATACATATTCACCACTGTAACTTTAGAAATCAAGCACCCAATAAGAAAAATCTAAGATCCAACCATCTATTCAACCTTGGAACAGAGTGCATAATGAATGGAAGACAAGAAATGCATACCTGTTGTAGAAAACACAAAGGAAAACCAACAAATTTTATTTTCTCCAAAAGCCGAGCAACAGAGAGTAACCATATCCCAAGCCAAACACAATGTGAACCAAGGAGGGTGGAAGCCTCGAGGGTATGGTTGGAGTGATGTGCAGTAATTGCACATTGTTTCCAACATAAATGACCACCAACGCAAGTATGAGTGCGCCATACATTGGCCCCAAAACATTAGCATAACAAACCATATAATAGGCCACAATTTGCCCAAAAAACAACGATTTACCACCTTGTTGTATGCAACCTTAACACCATATTTCATATCAATTGCTAGAAAAATGGGATCACCTCATCACCTATATTAAACATATCATATAATATGATCATAATACCATATGTCTAACAGATCCCAAATTGTAAGGATTGAATTTCCCTCAAATAATAACATAACTATTGTCCACCATCATAACCATGAATAATGTGTGTGTGATTTGAAGCTTGAACCTTTTCCATATGCAAACCAATCGTAATATAGCAATTGTGAGTGAAGTGCTTATCACTTTCTTACATCTTTTAAATTTTCGTCCATTATAATCATTGATTGCATGTGAAAACTTGTTGAATTTTTGTGTTTTCTCAAACAACGAATGCTTAGTAAAGTCGTCATGAATGAAAATTATAGCAACGTTTCCTCCTCATCATGATTCAAACAAGGAGGTCCCACCTATCTAGTTATTTTTTAGTATATGTATATAAATAGGAAGGCATTGAAACCCATTTGCGGGAAGGAGTACTACGTTGCACTTCTGGGTGTCAACATACTGGCGACTCCATAGGGAAATATGTTTCTAATATATTCAAAACTCAGTATGTCTGGTTTCACAGACCAATAGATGATAGAAAAGCTAATGGAAAAATAATAGTTATGCAATTGGGGGAAAAGATGGTTCAAGGGAAATAATGAGGCGAGATTTTTGGAATAACTTATGGAAAGTGGTACGTATGAGGGGGTTTGGTCCTATATGCATAACATTCGAACAATATGTAACATATAATACTTCTTAAAGATTTTAAAGAGAAACTTTCAGGTATTCTCTTTGAATCTCAAGATGAAAGGAAGAAAGGGAAAGTAGAAATAGGGAAGAAGGCAAAAACAACTATCCTACAACATAGTTGAAATAAAAAAGTGATTTCAACGATGTATGAAAGGGGGACATCATTAAAATTGTGTATACATTATTTATTATTGATCAACAATACTTATAAAATGACATTATTATGGAAAAACTGATCTAGACCTTATTTATGATAAATTAAAAAAAATTAAAATTAAAAACTCAATAAACCAAAGTAAAGAAAAAGAGGAAACAATGAAACAAAAGACTATATACAAAGGTAATTTCAAATAAGCGTTAATTATCATATTGGTTCCTAATAATGTTTCAAGTGGGAACCATTGGTGTTGTAAGAGAACAATCACTCTTCTAAATCCTTTAGAAGGTATGAGTTTTCACCTAGGACAAAAGAGATTTTAAAGGGACCTAGCCATAGTTTCTGGAACTTTGAGTGTCTTCCTCTCTTAGCATGAGTTGAGTCCCATAGTAGGAATTTTTCATCGATCTTGAATTCAACATCTTTTTCTCATCTGTTAAAATAAATTTTCACAGTTTGTTGCCTTCTCTTTATGTTCTCTAAGGAAAAATTCCTTTGTTCTTCCCAGGCTAACAATGCATTTATCCTTTGGGGAACATTGGAAGAATTTAATTCTTCAATCTGTAACATCAGTTATAAAGAGGAAAGCTCTGTCTCAGTAGGAAAAATATCCTCTTGACCATATGTGATCTGGAAGGGAGTATAACATGTGCTTTCCTTTGTGGTAGTGTGATTTGCCCAGAGAGCGTAAGTGAGAAGTGTGTTCCACTAGCGAGGTTTATCCTCTATGGTCTTCTTGATGATCATAACCAGGTTTTTGTCAGTGGACTCATCTTTCCCATTTCCTTGGGGGTAATAGGCTGATGAAGTGAAATGTTTGACCCCTAACTTAACCAGAAATTAATTTAACTTTGCATAAATGAAGGTTGGGCCATTATCCATAATGATATCTAGTGGAATACCAAATATGGAAAAGATATTAGTTTCTAGGAAAGAAATTACTTGCTCATCCTGTGCATGATTAAGAGGGACAACCTCAGTCCACTTAGTAAAGTAGTTTGTGGCTATAAAAATAAAATTATGCCTTGCGGAAGATGGAGGATTGATAGGAACAATAAATTCTGGGCCCCATTTAGAAAAAGGAAAATCCAGGAGGACAGGTTGTAGAGGCATGGAAGAAATACGTTATTTCCTAGCAATTTTTTGGCATTTATCACAAGATCTTGCGAATTTGTAGGAATCTCGAAATATCGAAGGACAATAGTAACCATTTTTTATAATTTTAAAGGCAATAGCTTTAGTGGAAAAATGGCCACCAATGTAAATTACAAAAACTGATGATCCTTGAACTTCCTGTAACAATTTATGTGCTTCTTCATCATTCACACATCGAAGTAATAAACCATAAACAAACCTTCTAAACAAGAAGTCTCCCAAAATGATATACCTGGAAGATTCAAGGCAGTGAATTCTTCTCTGGTGAGGATCCAAGTATTGTTATCATTGGCCCCAATATTAACAATACTTGTAGGTGGCCACAACCAAGGTTATATTCATTTTCGATGCCTAACAATAGGGCCTCAAACTCGGGGACGTTGTTCGTGCAAGAAAATTCTAACCTATAAGAGAAATTGTGGATTTAACCTATAAGAGAATATATAATAATTCCAACTCCATTACCTTTGTTTGAGCATGAGCCATCGAAATGCATGTGCCACATGCCATCATCAAAATCAATTGGTTCAAGGATAGTGTCACCCTCATCAACAAATATAGAGTATACCCCAAAATCTTCTTCAAGATAATTTACGTTAGGTTGGGGAACACTCTCTATGTATGGTGAAATTCTTCCTTCCCTCAGGACTATAATTTTCTTTTCTCTCCTCGAGACAGACATATATGTTCTGTCATTCGAAAGATATTCACCCGTTAAGGATTTCCAGTCTCTTCCTAAAATAATTGAATAATTTCTTACTGGCAGATCAATTACCTGGATACTGAGGGTTGTTCTTATTTCAGGATGTGTGCATAGAACTAAGGTTACATATTTGATTTCACCTACAGTTGATTGTTGCAGACTGTTATAAGAGAGCATACTTCTAGAATTTTCATTAGAGCATTATAAGCCAAGCTCTTCCATGATAATTTTTGACATTACACTTGGACCAGACCTGCCATCAATTAGGCAACAATGAGATATCTTATCCATAATCTTTACAGAAATATAAAAAGGGGGATTTTTTACAGGTTTCCTAAAATTATTTACACCTATTTTATTTACAGTTGAATCCTCTTCTTTCGACTCTTCAAAAAGATTGGCTATAGTAGAAACTTTACCTTCCATAAAATTCTTGAGATGCTTTTGTTGTTTAGGGATGAAAACCATGTCCAAAAGAGTAGCATCAACATTGATATTAGCCAATTGGTTAAGTATATTGTATTTAGAAGAGGGAAGAGGGGAAGGCATTCCTTGATTTTTCAGAGCTTTGACAGTTTGTGTATCAATTCTCTGAGAAGATGTGCTTAGTGTGGAAGAAGTACGAGGAGGGTCATATTTTCCCTTAGCGATGTAGATTTGTTCCTGGTATTGATTATCATAACATCCTCTAGTTCAACCCAATCTAGAGCCGTGATTGTGGTATCGAGCCTTTTTCCAAAGATCTTATCTCTGGAATTTTTCTTAACTTCGCAAGTACTTTCTTTATGATTTTCTTCATAGAAGTTACACCAACTACAAGACATAATGGATTTTGGCTAAAAAGTATTTTCATTAGTATTCCTAAAAGGCACTGAGGAAGAATAAGATGTGATGGGGGAGGGCAAAGAAACACCTCCCTTTCGTTCGTAGGCTATCATCCTATTGTTCATATCTTGCACGAGTTGTAGGAGGGAAAAAATATATGTTTTCATGGCCGAGTCCCCTTTAGGGAGACCCGTTCTTTCAAGTTGATCTTCATATTCAAGAGAAGTATGAAGAGCAGAACCAAGATTGTCTATAGTATTTTCCTTGAGCCTATGAAGATAAGGGGAAGGTAGCGCATTATAATAATGAATGAAAGCGGCTTGGTTTTGGGGGCGAATTAGTTCAGGAATTTGATTGTATAGTTTGGTGAAGCGCAAGTTAAAGGACTGAATGGTTTCAACATCCTTATAGGAAATATTGTTGTATTCCCTTAACTGCTCTACCCGAATTTTGGAGTGTCCATAAGTGGACTTGAACCAATAAACCAATTATTCCCATGTGGAAATAATTTTAGGAGGGAGGTCAAAAAATTATGCTACAACTTTCCCTTCAAGGGAATTAACAAATAAGCACATTCAAGTATTGTTATCATTGGCCCCGATGTTATGACAAACATCGAAAAATGATACTAAGTGTTCATTTGTAGAAACAATATTATTCCCTAAGAACTTAGCAAGGTGTTCCTTAAACTTCGGTAATAGGTGAGTAGCGGGTGCCAGATTCAAGGGAGAAGACACGTTCCATGGAGTGGTCATAACATCTTCTTCGAACTGGAAAATCCCATATTTCTTTATCACTTTAGTAGGATTGGTAGTGGATTGGACAGGGATTTGATGGATGTATATACTACCAATTACTGACGAAGAAGAAGGTTGGGAGGAGAAGGCACCTCTGGTTCCACTACCACTACCTGCATATGTCATGTTGAGGATAATAGGTATAGGTGATGAAGGTGAACTAACAAAATCAAATAAATTTCTCCTTAGAGTGATTTCTTAGGTTGAAAGAATGATTTTCCTTCTTCCTATTTCAAAAATATGAGTAGATTCACGGGACAATCCTCTTCGAGAGAGAGATGCGAGGATTTGAGGACATGAAAAGAAAAACCAAGGGTTTAGGAAAATAGAGGTTATTTCTGATTTCTAGGATGCCTTTGCCTGGATTCCCATCATTCATAGATACTTATATCTCTTTCAACTACTTCCCAAGAGCATTCAAGTTCAGCTCGAGTACTAGAAGTTTCTAAAATAGTGTTGAATAAGGTCAAAGCAATGCTAGTTTGGTCGTTCAAACCATTTCCAATATTGGGTTGTCTTGTAGCAGGTACTGTCATGAAAAATAAGTCAAGAATTATTTAAACAAAACAAAAAAATTTAAAGATACTCGTGAATACAATCAACCAAAGAGATATGGAAGATCTCCCCAGTATGGTCTCCAAATAAATGTTGAGGAAAAGGTATGGAAAACCTTACTCAAGCATTTTCAGATCTTGTCGGGCTAGGACAAGATAGTTGGGAATGTTACCCAGGGTTTATAGCCTAAAAAACAATCGCTTAATCCACAAGAATTGATTATAGAGGACCAAGGCTAGTTTTTATGTGTTGTATATATAAATGCAAAAGAAGTAAAATTTAAACAAAAATACATGAACGTGTAGAAAAATTATACAAATTTATATATGGAGATCAAAGAAAAAGAATGAACCAAATCGTTAAAACACATGTGTGAGACTGAAACAATAATCAAAATTTTCATTTATTTCATTCTGAGATACAAAACTGAGTTCTCTCTACAAACCCCTGCGAGGGTAGGGATCAAAATAAAATTTAGAAGCCTTTGATGGGAACCATACAAAAAGACTCTAAAAATCAAGAAGAAAACCGAAGCTAAAAATCAAGATCAGCCAGCTACAAAATTTTGTCACTTGACTCTGCAAGATATTCTTTATCAGTCATGAAACTCAATTCATGCAAAAACAAAAATACACAGCCTATCAAAGATAAATCAAACACCTTTAAAACAAGMTGCTGAAAAATGTGATTCGGTTTTTTAATCATGTTGCCTTCAATAAKACTATGATGTCATCAAGAGGATTRATMTTTCTATTAAACTCARAATGAATKAAATTTGAAAGTATCTCACTAGTAKAGAACAAACCTTATGKTTGTAGTTMTCCTTCTATTCTCTCCCCCATTTTCTCTTCATTTGATTGAGATTTTATTCTTCCTCAATAAGTTATGGTATTTGAACTACCTTTCTTTAGTTAATTCAAATTAACTTAACTAATTAGTTTGAGACAAATAAATAATAATAATATATAAATAAGGGTCTTAAATAATAACTAAATAGGTGGGACCCCTTGTGACTCCCATTTATTTCCTTTTATAATAACAAATATCCAAATCATTTAATTCAAAACACCTCCTTGTAACTCTCACCAACCGTAATATAGAGATGTATATAGCAGTTGTGAGCCAAGTGATTATCACTTTCTTTCATCTTTTAAATTGTCAGCCATTATAATCATTGATTGCATGTGATTTTGTGTTTTCTCAAACAACAAATGCTTAGTAAAGTCGTCATGAATGCAAATTAGAGCAACGTTTCCTCTTCATCATGATTCAAACAAGGAGGTCCCACATATATAGCTATTATTTAGTATATGCATATAAATAGTAAGTCATTGCAACCCATTTTCAAGCAGGAGTATTACATTGCGCTTATGGGCCTCAACAAGTCGAAAGTGCATCTTCTTGGGGTACTCAAATACCACCAAGGGGTATCGTATTTACGATGAGACAATCAAGAATTTCATCATTTCCATACATGTGATCTTTCTTGAATCCACCAAGAAAGATGAAATTGTTGAGAGGGAGCTTGATCATCTTGATAGATTCACTCATGTAAAGACATATCATGAATTTGATGATGAGATTCCACATCTTGAAGGAGGGATACCTATATTGGGTCAATCTCTAGAATCTACTTTCAAAGCACCATCATCCCCACATGAATAAGTTCTTGCCACTTCATCAGAACCTAAATTTTAATTGGATTATGTGATCAACAGGACTGAAAAGATGAGGCTTGATGAGAACTCAACACCATCTCAATCAACCAAGAAACCTAAACCATCTCAGAAAGGTCCACCAAATGGCTCACAAAAAAACTTGGAAGTGTTCATCTTGATGAGGTCGGAAAGACATGTACCAAATTTTCCTCAAAACAAGATGAAGGTAATGTAGATAATTCAAACTCGGGTGATGTAGAGGATATGGATCTTTCATATGATTGTGATCTGAATTATTTTTGGCATGAAATGAGAGCGGAAATATAATAAATAAATATATTGAGATATCTCAGATATCCAATAATATAACATAAATGTATCATAGATGCAACCATAAACACAGAGATACAGTAATACAAAATTTCTATTAATGAGCGAAAATGTACAAAGAGTGTAAAGTTACAGAGTGAAAGAATTGCTAGAATGGTGGCAACTTATCTCTGAGAAGAAATGTGGCGTCTACTCGCATTCGCGAGAATATTATTTTAAAATGAGGCTCCAAAGTCCTTTTTATCATAAATAAAATCCAAAACCCTAACCCTGGAAGATGAAAAGCCAACAGTTGTGTGGACCCTGTTTTGGGTAGTTTGGTGTATCAACTTCTCGGGGGCATAACTTTGGCATACGATCTCCGCTTTGGGTGCACGATAGCTCGTTGGAAAGGTATCTCCAAGGAGATTCATTTTGGGGGCTCAATTAGAGCCTTAAAATATAATTGAGAAGCTAGATTATGAAAAACCTTCATTTAGGCCCTCAAAATGGCCCCGAAATTTAAAAACTGCTAAAAATAGTAAATTACCAAAATTGCCAGAAAATGTTTTGATCCAGTTGGAAAAGGTGGGTGGCCATAGATATCCACATGGATCAATCCTCCATCATTAGGAAGAAATGGTCTCCATTGCATTGAGTGCCCAGGGGAGAGGGAAAAGTGTTTTTTGAATCTACATCTTGATGAGTTGCTTTCCTTGTTGGAGAAGTTGCGTTGCTTAGCTTGTTGAAGGTTGTAATGAGCCTGTGGCTGGAAGGGTTGGACCTTTTTAACCAGTTTGGCTACATGATATGTATTTGTGTAGAAGGAATCTTTACGATTTGCTACAATCTTGTTAACCTGCTTCTGTTGGATAGAAGGTGCTTGGACTGAGGCTACAGTGGTGTTCTTTTGTTCATGCTTTGAATAGACTATGAAGAAGCTGAATTTTGTAGTATGATATAATACCGTGCGACACTTTTTAAGTGGGACAATAGTTAAAATTACCTCTGGTATCCTATATAGATGACCCCCCAGAGTAACAATGACACTACGGGGTCGAGACTCATAAATATCATGGCGCTTCCACATATATGGTTGGCCCAAGAGAACATCACAAACATCTAGGGGGGAAACATCACATAATACCTTGTCCATGAAGGGTTGGATGTCGTATGAAAATCAACACTACTGGCTGACACAAAGATCTCGTCCCTGGCGAAGCCACCCAATGTTGTATGACTATGGATGTGGTGTTGTCAACAATCCCAACTGTTTGACAACCTCTACCGAGATGAGGCTCTTTTGGCTTTTGTTATCAACAATAAAATGCAACAGCATCCCCTTCACCCACATTTGTGAATCAAAAAGGTGCTCCCCCTCTTCAGAATCTGTTGGTTATTCTGGTTGAAATGTTGTGGTCACAACAATAGCAGTGGGGTTTGCGTCAATGATCTGTCTTTTATCAGTATTTTCATAATCAAATTCTGAATCAGGGTTCAAATCCTTGTCTTTGATCTCGACCACCAATGATTGTTTTGAGCGAAATTCATCGGTGTTGTGCCATAGGATTTTGTGGAAATCGCACTGTTTTTCAATGCCCTTATTCGTCTTTCCATGACCCTTATTTTCCTGTGGCTTGGACTGGTTTTCGGGAGGTTGTTTGTTAGGGTCGTCTTTATCATACTTTTGTTGTTGCGTATTTGCAGACCTGAAATCTCGCTTGTTCTGGTGCTTAAATTTCTTCTCGATTTTAACAGTGTATCGATAAGCAGCACCGAGTGATGAGATGTCCAAAAAATCCATTTCAGTTTGGATTTATCTGTGTAGAGCCCCGCAATATTTCAGAACCAAATGTTGCTCGGAGTCTTTGATACCCATGTTTGTGCATAAGGTATGGAAGGTATTGGTGAACTCTAACACTTCTTGTCCCCTCTCTTTCCGCTGTGTGGTCCATCTCATGTATTGGTCCTCATAGTTTCCAACAAGGTAATATATATATATATATATATATATATTGTGTGTGTGTGTGTCTGGAGGAATCAACAACTAGTTGGGCACGTGCTCTCATTACACGTGGCCGTGTTATCCAACCGCTACCACTATAACCTCCAGGTGTGCCCACGATTCCCCTTACGCGGCACACAAGGTAAGTCGGGGGGAATTGAAATCGAAACCTCATGGAACTTCATTTTCACGGCACTTGCCAATTGAGCTGCCCCCCGGGGGGCTCTAACAAGGTAATATTGTTCCTTTACTGCATCCACAAAAAAATCCCAAGTGGGTTAGGCCCCATATATTCCAGACTCCTCTGTGGAACTTTTCTCCCAGTAAGTTTTCCACCAATGTTTGACATGGGGGAGAGCCTTAAGGAGTGCAAAGGTGATATTTTCCCTGTCGGAGAAATTATGAACAGAGAAATAACCTTCTAGCAGATTTAACCATTTTTCTAAAGCATCTGCATCTATTTGTCCTTCAAATATGGGAATATCAAAATTAACTTGTACCTTGAAAGGCGAGCTACCTCCAAAGTGGCCACTTGATGAAGAAGCACATGTTTTTATTGGCAAACATTGAAGGATGTGGGAAAAATTCTCCATCATTTCGTCCCTCTGTCGCGTGACAACTTGCTAAAGAAACAAATTAATAGAATTGTCTGCTCTATCGTTTTTCTTTTCTTATGCCATGGAGGGTTTCTTGGGAATGCGAGAGATATTGTCTTCAAGAGAGACAATATCAAGACCCAACTTTCTATACTCAGACCTCATCGGGGACATGCACTGAAAAACGATCAAGAGTAGCCTACTCTGATACCACTGATCCAGATTATTTTCGACACGAAATGAGAGCAGAGATATAATAAAGAAATATACAATGATATCTCGGATATACAATAATATAACAAAAATGTATCATAGATGCAACCATAAACTCAGAGATACATTAATACACAATTTCTATTAATGAGCGAAAATGTACAAAGACTGTAAAATTATAGAGTGAAAGACTCTCTAGAATGGTGGCAACTTATCTCTGAGAAGAGATGTGACGGCTACTCGCATTCAAAAGAAGATGATTTTACAATGAGGCTCCAAAGGATTTTTTATCATAAATAAAATCCAAAACCCTAAACCCGGAAGATGAAAAGCCAACAATTTTGTGGACCCCATTTTGGGTAGTTTGGTGTATCAACTTCCCGAGGGCGTAACTTTAGCATACGATCTTTGTTTGGGGTGCACGATAGCTCGTTGGAAAGGTATCGTTGAGGAAATTAATTTTGCGGGATCAATTAGATCCTTTGAATATCATTGAGAATATTTATCCCAAAAAACCTTCATTTAGGCCCTCAAAATGGCCCCGAAAGTTAAAAACTGCTAAAAATAGTAAATTACCAAAATTGCCAGAAAACTGTTTTGAGCCTGTTGGAAAAGATGGGTGGCCACCGATATCCACCTAGATCAGATTGTGAGCTGATTTTATCTGCTAACCATGATCTTAATTCTTTTAAATAATCCACTTCTCATGATGATGTAAAGAAGCCATGTAGAAGGAATATGATGCTCTCATCAAGAATGAGACATGGAAATTGGTGGACCCTCCATATGGAACCAAACTGGTTGGTTGAAAGTGGGTTTTCAATAACAAGTACAGATCATATGGGTCACTTGAAAATCACAAACAAAGGATCATGGAAAAAGGATTTGCTCAGAAAGAAGGTGTTGATTATGAGGATACTTTTTCCCCCACACCAACATGGGCTGCAATCCACACTCTATTTTCCATGGCAGCACAAAATGGATGGAAAATTCATCAAATGGATGTGAATACTGCTTTCTTGAATGGAGACTTGAAAGAGAATGTGTCCATGCATCAACTAGAAGGATTTGTTGTGAAGGTACAAGAACATAAGGTATGCACGCTCATCAAATCCTTATATGGCTTGAAACACTCATTGCGAACATGGTATGAAAAGTTAACTGAGCATCTTCTGAAATTAAATTTCAAGCATTTCAATCTTGACGATGCAACTTTGTTTGTCAAGAAAGTTGGAAAAATTGTTGGGTATCTTGTAGTATATGTATATGATCTATTCATAACAGGGAATAATGAGAACTACATTGCATCCATAAAGAAGGAGTTGAATAAAGGCTTCGAGATGACAAATTTGAGACATCTTCACTACTATTTGGGCATTCAAGTGATACAAAATCCAAAGTACGTTTTAATCTCACAGAATAAGTACATTGGAGAACGTTTGAACAAGTTTGGTATGGTTGAGTGCAATCATGTTTCTACTCCAATGGAACATGATTTGAAACTCACATCAAAAGAAGGTAATGAATTTGAGGATGCATCCAGGTATAGATAGCTTGTGGGATGTCTTATCTATCTTACTACCACCAGACCAGACATTTCATTTTTTGTTGGGATTATTTCCAAATTCATGCAAAAACCTTGTGAAGGGCATTGGTCTGTTGCAAAGAGAGTTCTAAAATACTTGAAAGGAACTCAATATTTTAGACTTAATTACTCTAAGGTATATGACTTCAACCTGATCGAATATTCTGATTCAGATTTTGATGGGGATAAGGAAAATGGAGTGTCAACTTCAGGTTATCTCATGAGTCTTGGATCAAGAGTTGTCTCCTAGAGATCATGCAAACAATTAGTTCCAGAAGATTCCACAACAAAGGTAGAATATGTGGCAGGTGCAGAAGCGATAAAGGATATTGTGCAACTCAGGAAAATACTCGAATATTTGTAGGAGAAACAAGTGAATTCCACTCCTCTTATAGTTGACAATACTTCTGCAATCAAGTTGGCAAAGAATCCCAGATTCCATGAATGTACCAAGAACATCAACGCAAAGTCTCACCAGATTCGATATCCTGTAGAGGCCAAGACTATTCACTCGAGACATTGTTCCACAAATGAGAAAATTGCATAAATCTTCACCAAAGTGTTTGGAAGAGAAAATTTTGAGAAGTTTAGACTCACACACATAGATGATTTTAGGGTCTAAATTTCGCAAATGGGATAATTTTCCATGCTTTTCCCCCAAAAAAGATTCTGCAATTTCCATTTTTTCCAAAAACGATTCGCCCAAATTCCATAGACTAAAATTATTTTACCTTAAAAATCGCCAAAATTTAATAGAAACTATATAAAATCCTTAGAAATTTTAATATTTTTACAAATCTATCGCCCAACTTTTTACATTTTCCATATTAAGGACTAGTAAGATTAGCCCAAGTTTCTACATTTTAATATAAATTTTCATCCTTAAAATCATCCCTGCAAGTCACACACACCCCTTTGGATTAAGGGGGGGAATGTTGGACATGTAATATTAGGGATTATGCTTCCTATGTAAATAACTGTAAATATGAAGAGTCGTAGGTAATAGGAATCATCTTCAGTTATTGAAGACCAAGAGTCAAAGTTTCATGTATTTATTAACCTACAAGCTAATACAATGATCATCCATGGAGTTATGAATTCTATCCACTCTTGGCATGACATAATTAATCTAGACAAATAATCCCAAAAATGATGTATCAAATGGGGTAGCAAGCTAAGTGGGATTGATTGTGGGGAAAACTCCACAGTTAAGTGCACTTGATCCAGAGGAGTCTTGGGATGGGTGACCTCCCAAGAAGTCATGGTTACCTCCTAGAGGTGATGATTTATTCTAAGTGATTCATTTCTCTAGTTTCAATCCCACTTCTCTACTCATGCGAGCATGACCTGATGCAATGACTACTAAGTGGACTATTCAAAATCATCAGAAATTGGTAAGTTGTGACTAACACTCATGGATATGAGTCATAGATTAATGAATTAATATATGGATATCATCTTGAAAATGATATCTCATTAGTCTCATATTATCTAGTTACACACAATTATTTGTCTTAGATTTTTCACTACCAACATGTTTTCACTCCATCCTCAACTTACTGACAGAGCACTCCATGGAAGCATGGTGATAGTTCTAGGAAATACAACATCCATTGTTCTTGATTTTGCATATGTAACTATCCTAATGAATGGAAAGAACAATAAGTGAGTATCTTGTCACAAATTCTAGAACTTATTATTCCTTGTAGACTAATCCTATATCAAACATCAAGAGGCAATGCCATCATATTAAATAAATCTAATTCCTTGGCATTGCCTAAACCTAGCTCTTTTGAAAATAAATTCTACTTTCCTTCTTTGCCCACTACAAAATGTACAATTTATTCATCTTTAAAATATATCACTCTTGTGAACCCAAATAAATCCTCGTGTCTTAATGGTAGTCATACCGATTGTAAATATTGTGATAGTATTAAAAGAAAGTTGACGAGTAAAGAATAATATCATAATGTTCCAATATATCCTATGAAATCCATGAGGTTACCTAGAGAGGGATCAGCCTCACCAATCATGTATGAAAGAAGAAATATTCCCACACAATCCTTCAAACAGACCACAAATGATAACAAGATTGTAGATTTCAATTTTGTTAGATTTAGAAGTGATTTTGTAATTGCTAAGGAGAAGTTATTAAAATAATCTCTAATGGATAGGAATATTGATGGTATAGCTAGAGATATAATGAGTTTGAAGGAATCAAATGAAAAAATAATGGAATCTATCTCTATTTTATATGGTAAATTTATTGCAATGCACTCCAGATCAGTTGACATCAATAAATAAATTGGAAGATTGTGCTAAAAGTTTGCCTAGTTTAACAAAAGTAATGGAACATATCCTTTATGTTGTACATAAGTCTCCTGAATATTTTCCTACTTTTGTTTCTAACCCTTCTATCCATGGTCCAAACAAAGCCTTAATGACTAACAAATCTACCTCTTCTGGAAAAAAATGTTAAGGGAATATCTTAGAGTATAAATCTTTGTGTTTGGATAAATTAGAGTCAATTCCCTTTAGTTCTCCCAAAGAAAAAAGGGTGAACTATTGCTTCCTAGAGTAACAGAGAGATTGAATAAAATAATAAATGAAATGAAAGAGGTAGAAGAGAAGTCAGTTTCTCTACATATGAAGGCTATTAAAAAATAGAGATATGGATATAGTCATGCATGATGTTGAAAGTAGCAAGAAGAAATAACATCCAAAAAATATAACATATCATGCTCCTCCTACACATTTTACATTGGTAATTGTTAGTTATTTCAAATGGTTATCAAAGCATGGATCTCCTCTTCCAAATCATCCTAGAACTCCCCTTGAGACCTCTATAACTTGTGTGTTTGATGCTTGTCTAATAACTGAGCTTGACTACAAAAGAAGACAAGAGATCAAGAAAACCTTGAATGTATGGGAAGGTTGGGTAAAGACTCAACAAGATTTATCTCATAATAGATATCAAAACAAGAGATAGTTCTGAGATTAACTTGGGTATTCGTTGGCCACTTAGCCAACTTGTGGTTTAAGTTGGGATATTTGGGTATATTGTCTATACTAACCAATTATCATCATCTCTAAGATCTTATCAATGTAGCTAGAAGTGAGTTATATGGAAGATAAATTGAAGCTAAATCTCACGTTGCCAACATGTTTCTTACTCAGGCATTATGCAACTTGCAATTTAGAGAGGAATATAAATGCATAATATAAGATTTGTTGTATTAGGTTGAACATCCTTTTGAATCTACATATATTAAATATTATTTGAGATCTTGGCCCTATTAGATTCCAGATATTATAGAATCAAGGTTGGAGCACAACTTCCTTCACATTAGTAGCATGTATCTTGTTGTTGGACATTTACAAATTTAATTATTTTTGCAAGAGAAGTGTAAATATCATAGATTAGAAAAAGTCTTGAAAAATAAAAATAAATGGCTTACCGCTCCTTTTTGTAATACTATGTCAAAATTCTATAACTTTAGTTGTCGTCCAAAGTCCAAGCCCTCAAAGAATAAAGGTTATATAGATTATCATTGTAATAAAAAAAATTAGAAAAGAAGATCATTTTCTGAAAGAAGTTATGGGTGATTCTGAAAGAGATCTTCTACACACAAGAAAATTCATTGTTTTATTCATCAAAAATATGGGCTTTGGGAAAATAAGTGTCCAAATAAGAAGAATTCAACCAAAGCCATGCATCTCATGTATAATTTTTTCAAATCTGTTATCTAATAAGAATGTATAGGTCCTACATTTTGGGATTTCATTCTGAGTTATAATGACTTTGATGATATTCATGTTGATAGTGATTCCCCTATATATTTTGATGTATATATCAATGGATTAGATGTCATTTCCTCCTCTAATACTTATGACCATTCTAATTCTTCCACTGACCTTCCTCCTTTCAAGAATTTACTTTGTCTTCCCATGTTTATCCCTTCTCCAAACCACATCATCCATTACCTTGAAAAGAAACTTGTTGTAGTGACTTATTTGAATTTTCATGCTATAAAAATGTTGCAAACCCATCTATCCCTCATCAAAAATTAGTATTCTTCTTCCCACAAAATCTTGGTGGATTTCCCTCTGGAAAACCCCCAACTATTCTCAACCTCAAATCCTATAAAATATTGTTTGAAATTATTTTAAGATTTAGAACAACATGTCACAACACCTATAAAAAGACAATCTACCAAAATAGAAAAAAAAAAGTACAAGGTAAAACAAAAATCATATGAACTATAGTCGACAATCAAACAAGATATGAAAGAGCTAAACCAAGTTAAGCAAAAATTCTTTGGAATTCAAATGGATATGACTGAATCCTCAGATGAAGAATTGAAAAGATTATATGAAGATCATTATAATGTGCCAAATCAAGAAAAAGAAGGGATAGAGGAAGTCGCAGAACTAGAGTAGCCTCAATAAGTAGATTAAGTAGAGGATACATTAATACAATAAATTCATGTGTTCAACACTAGCCCAAAGATGGAAAGCTACAATATCATTTTTACTATTCAATTGGCTATATATAAAACATATGAATTGGATGCTTTCATAGATTCATCTACTATGCTTTCATGTTGTAAAAATTTGTCTATCCTTGAATATTTTTGGAAGCCCTTCTGGGTAATTATCAGATCCATAAATGGTTCTAGTGTACAAATTGATAGAATAACTAAAAATTTTCCTATTTTCATAAGAATATTGACTACCAATGTGAGTGTATATGAGTTTGAGTCTAACTCTAATATCCTCTTCAGAAAAGACTTCCTTAGAGATCATATGCTAGTCATTTTTTATAAAGGTTAGGTCAAATAGAAGGTTAAGGGTCAGAAGGTTTAGATCCCATGTCTTGATTACTAAGAGATAAGGTTCCAATTTCTCCCAAAAAATGAGGATGTAAATATCGCTATAGATAAGGTTCTCAAGGTTAAGAGAATCTGTAAACAAGTTGAATTAAAGAGATAGATCTATCTAGTAGATATAATAAATAAAATAAAGTTGGAATGTTTTAGTGACCACCCTGATGATTTATGGAACATAGAAATATTTTGTAGACTTACCCTATGCTAAAATTATAAAGATATTCCACAAAATTTGGTTCACATCCCATGTGTCTTGAAGAGAAAGGCATGTGAAAAATAAATAGCAAAATTATTAGATAAGGGTTTACTTGAAAAAATTAGAATCCCTTGGGAAAATCCATCATTCCTTGTTAATAAAAACTCAAAGGTAAAAAGAGGTAAACCTAGATTGGTGGTCAACTATAGAAAATTAAACAAAGCTTTGATCCCTACA
>JZKD02S1081780.1:18449-32801 GCA_000966675.3 Picea glauca | reverse complement strand
ATCACATGACAGCTAGGAATTGAGTTGGATCATCTGGGTTTTTGGTCTACAGCTTGGGGAGGATTTTGGAAGCCTGGATATTCATCTAACTTGTATCTCAGAGGTTTTATTAGTCGTATACTTTATTCTCATATATGTATTTCCTGCACCATTTTGTATAAGGTCAAAGATCTATTATTACTAAATCAGATCTGAGGTATTTATGGTCATTACTTATGGTGTTGATCTTGTATCTTGTTGAGTATAATTCATTGTTTCATTGATATCATTTACTTGTTGCAAACACACAAATAACATTCATTATAACCCTTAGCGCAACTCATGAGACTTAAGTTTGCAAAGTGTTTGACAGAATTCCACAACCACAAAACATTTAAAAATCACATGAAAAATGCAATATTCCTGACACCTTGGCTTGGGAACATTACAGTGGTATCAGAGCATTGATCCTCCTAGCTAGTGGGGATTAGCGCATGTAGAAATATAGTAGAGATGGATACTAAGGAATTTGCTAGAGAGAATGTATGTTGTGAATGGGAATACTACGCCCTTTGTGAGGGATTTAGGTCTCAAGTAACACTCCAACAATTTATATCTATAAAAAATCCTAGGTGGAGCAAATATGAGGTCACGGAGTGGGTCAACATAGCAGAGAAAAACAGAGCCAAGGAAGCTAGATGGAGGGAAGCACAAATTAACCCTACACCCATTAGGAGCAGGAAACGTTGCTACAGTTGCAAAGTGCCTCAGGAACCAGATCATAGATGTAGGGGTAAAGGTAAGAGACACATTATTGAGGTGCACTATGAAAGTGAGGATGAGGAGATGCACAAGGATGAAACCATAGATTCATATTTAGATTAGTTCAAGGAGGCTAGTGACTCTTGCGCACTTGTGGAGGCCAATGACTCTTGCACACTTGGGGACGATAGTGACCCTCGTGCATTGGAGGGACAATTGGATGGACAGGATGATAGCACATGTGCTTTAGCAGTCATATCACATAGTGTTGAAGATCTTACACTTCAGCAGAGTGGTGACACTAGTGAATATTCACACATGTTATCACCTAGACATGATGAGATTCCTATGGTGCCTATGACATAGTTGGCACCTTCGCAGACACCTATGATAGCCATGACACGGGATGTTATCAATGGCATCACTGATATAGTGGTGGAGCCTTGTGTGAGGATTGCACACTAGGGACAGGTGGACCTTCATGAGAGACATGACTTGGAGATAGTTTCTCTTACACATGCCTATGAGGAGAGTGGGTCACCTCTCTTGGAGACTCCATTGTTTGATCAGGTTGTGGAGACTGATAGTCTGATGGGACATTTTCTTCTAGGACTGATTGGTGGTGATGAGGATGCACTCCTGATTGGTCGAGATGACCAGAGCACGTGTCTGGACACATCTGTATGGGATCCAAGTGCAGATGATAGTAGCAAGATGAGTGCACATGAGGATACAACTTCTCATACAGGTTACAGTGTGATTCGGAGGGAGCTAGAAGTTGGTGATGGTGTGCAGTGGCATACAATAGGACCCAATATCATAGTGGACAGGGAGAAGTTCAATGCCTTATCTTTTGCAGAGAGTGTTGTTGGGGATTCCAAGTTTGACACTAGCAATGAGGGGTGTGAGGTAGCACCTCAGCAGGACTATGATCAGGAGTCTCGATACTGGGCAGGATAGTTGAGATTCGGCGAGGACATGATCATGGAAGCCACTAGGCGCATTGATGACACACATGCATTGGTGGCAGATTATTATTGGAGGGCATCGATGGCACATGATAGTTCAGATGGGGGATTTTCCATGGATGAATTTCATACTCTCGAGGAGAGGATGACTATGATGAGGGTCGAGTACTAGCAGTTGTTTATGAATAGAGACTATCTATTGGGGGTTGGCAAGATGTATCGCAGGGCCCTAAGGGAGCAGGAGTTGGAGGTGGACAGACTCACTCATGGGTTGGAGAGCACACGAGTATTATTGAAAGGTGCATAGGTATCCCTTCAAGAATCAGAGGCCCGATCAGAGGAGATCCTTGAAGAGTTCAGACAGATATCCACTACATATATCTTAGCAAAGTATGAGATATATCCTTCAACCACATTGCTAGAGGATGTAGGTGGTTCAACAGAGGAGAACCAGTTGATGGAGGAGTAGGAGGAGTACCTAGGATCACTGATGAGTAGGGAGAGGTATGATCTAGAGACACAGGGGGATGTCCATGTGTCACAGGAGCTACTGTCCACGAGGATCTTCGAGACAGTTGAGCACTCACACACACATGGGGACTCCAGAGCCAGGGGGAGTTATGAGGACACTTCCATTTGTGTTCCAGGGTTGGCTAACCTTCATGTCGAGGTTGAACCAGTAGTACACCCAGGATCCATGTTGCTACAAGAGTATATAAGATATTACATGAGTATGCAGTATCATATAGTGGTGAGTGATAGTTCATAGAGACATGTCGAGATGTACAGTGGGATTCAGGTAGACGCATTGGATTGCAAGGAGGAGACACACTTACTAGAGCATGGAGATCCCCCTCCCTTGTAGCAGTGGATAGATATGGGAGATCACCTTCACAGTATCAGCAGTTGCATGAGCGATGATGAATTGAGAGTGGTTGACCAACATTTTGAGCAGTTACCCCCGCTTGTACCTATTGATTGCGGTTCGGTGATGACTACAAACGAGTATTTATCATGGTTAGTGGTGGACAATATTTTAATTGAATCCTTGGGATTGACCAAAGCATATGATACTTTCCAGTCCTATAGTCAGTTATAGATGTTTATGTTAGCCTTTCCCAACACTTTCTTCATCGACAACAACATCAGGGGAGATAGACAGTGGCAGAGGACATGGAGACTTGGTAGGCCGAGACCCCCTGATAGGATATTCCATATGGAACACAACAACATAGGGGTGGATCACCAGAGGCAGACATTTGAGACCTTGTGCATAATGATGAGCATCTTAGACCCTGGGATAATAGACATTTCAGAGAGCGACGCAGATCCAGATTCTCATGGGGATGAGCATAGAGGGATTTCGACAGTTAGCACTATGACACATGAGCAGTTAGTGGGGATTGGAAGCGATGAATTTCCTAGTTTTCCATGGGATCCAGGAGTCCATTTGTTTAGTAGGTTGTTTCACCTTATGATGGCCCAGGTTGCGCCAGAGAGCTACATACTCCACCATGGGTTGGTTTTGAGAGGGCTTGTAGGAGCTTGTCCTATGGAGAAAGACAATTTCTCCTTTTTAATACTCATGATCAAGTATGGAGATGATTGGGCAGATATTACTTCCACAGAGGTACTTTTACCGATGCAACTTCTGGAAAACAGGACCCGTTTCCACAGATATTCCAGCTTGAGGACCTAGGAGTGGGGGATCCAATATGTATACGGTGAGCAGACAATCTTGATCAAAGTAGTACAGTGCCAAAGTGGTGATCTGTGCCAAAGACTAGCATGGGACTCGGGAATTGCAGGGTTGAGCATTTCATTGACTGATGGAGGTGAGTGGACCCTTGCAGGGGAAAGTTATTTTGACTTTCCATTGAGCTTTAGTATTGAGGAGAGCACGTCACTTGAGGGTGATTCATTGAGGTCTTGTAGTACCTCACTAGGGAAGCAACATGTGCATTTGGTGGAGACTGTGTTGGTCTTGGTATGGACTTGGAGGATGGGCTCATTCCGGGTTGAGGCCATGGGTCATTTGTAGGAGACTCATGGTGTTGATATGTTTCAGGATAATGCTTCACAAGGTATTGTAGTTCACGTCTTAATATGGGACCCAGGGGATGGAGTGCGTGATAATTCATCTTTGGATGGAGCCATTGTGTGTCCCACAGGTGGACATGGGACCCCGGTATTATATATGGACTGATTCAATTATTACTTGAGGACAAGCAATATTCTAGTAGGGAGGACTGTAATGTCCCCACTTTAGGACATCATTATATTACAAAGTGTTATGATGACCAGAGTAGCTAGATGGAGGTTATAGAGAGTACATGGGCTATTGAGGGGTTTTTTGGGGTTCGGCTTGCATCACTCATCTTATTTCATCATCATGATCCATGTCGCACAACTTGGCTTTGGTTTCGTTTCATTTTGACAATTTTTGTAATTTTGAGTTGTTTTGGGCTATATGTTAATTAAATTCACTAAGGAGGTCATATTGGGCATAATAATTGGAGGAACCTCTTAGTGTGATAGCTCATTGGAATCGGGAGGAATATCACTACAGGACAGGATGATGAGAAGTGACTTTTAGTGGCTGGGGAAGCCACAAGGAGGGATAAACTACTTTTTAGAGGAAAAATGGTTAATTAATTAATTAAAGTGATTTAATTAATTAATTAAAGTGATTTAATTAATTAATTAATAATTAAATAAAGTAAAAGTCACTTGGAGAGACACGGTGAGCAGGGAGGATAAAAGAGAGACAGGAACCTCTATTCTCTCATTATGTTGATTATCATTTGATATCTGGCTTCTTGCTAGTGAGCCCATGCACTTGGGGGTTTTGGGGTTTTTGACTTAACAAACCCTAGAGATCAACTTGGTGGTGAAAGATCCCACCTATCGTGATCCAAGCTTGGTTACAGAGGTGAAATATTCCTCCCTCACCATTCTACATCAGATCTACTCAGTTACAAGAGGTTTCTACATCAGTTATAGGTTCAAAGAGAGCCTGGGCGCAACTTTAGGGGATTTCCAGAAGGAGGGCGCACAAACTTGAGGAGATTAGCTTGATCTAGGCAAAGGAGAAGGATTCTGAGGAAAAGGACTTCTGGGTATTCTTTGTAGGGCCTAGGGCACCTTTCCTAGCCCTTTCCGGAGGAGGTTTCTTTGTCATATTATTTCTTCGAGCTTGGCACAAGTTGGAGAGAAGGAGGATGCACTGCAGATTGAGGATTCAGTCATTTGGTGGGTCAGATATTCATCATTCAGCCCGAGACTTTACCAGGGGGTTTCTAGTGGCCCGATCTATAGTCTGGAATATTTCTTAGAGGGTTTGGAGGCCATCTTCATAGAGGTCTAATTATTGGTGTTCTACAACTAGGAGGGTGCATTGCAGATAGGGGATTCAGTCATCTGAGGGATCAGATCTCCATCATTCATCTTAAGACTCTACTAGGGGGTTTCCAGTGGCCTGATCTACAATTTGGAATCTCTCCTAGAGGGTTTGGAGGCCATCTTCATAGAAGCTGAATTCTTGGTCTTCTACAGCCAAGAGGGGCGCATTATGCAGAGAGATGACATCACATGACAGCTAGGAATTGAGTTGGATCATCTGGGTTTTTGGTATACAAATTGGGGAGGATTTTGGAAGCCTGGATCTTCATCTACATTGTATATCAGAGGATTTATCAGTCATATACTTTATTCTCGTATATGTATTCCATATCTACACCATTTTGTATGAGGTCAGAGATCTATTATTACTAAATCAGATATGAGGTATTTATGATCATTACTTATGTTGTTGATCTTGTATCTTGTTGAGTATACTCCATTGTTGCATTTCTATCATTTACTTGCTGCAAACACACAAAGAACATTCATTATAACCCTTTGTGCAACTCATGAGACTTAAGTTTGCAAAGTGTTTGACGAAATGCCACAACCAGAAAACATTTAAAAATCACATGAAAAACACAATGTTCCTGGCGTCTTGGATTGGGAACATTACACCTTCCCATTAGACATGGGTATCACTTCAATGAAATCCATCGACATCTCTTCCCATTTTTGGTCAGGAATGTGTACGAGATTAAGTAATCTTGTAGTCATAACATTTTCATTTTAATTTGTTTGACAAGTGTTACATTCAACACAAAGTTTTTTAATATCCTTATTAATCCCCTTCCAATAAAATTATTGTCATGCATTATAGTAGGTTATGAAAAATCCTACATGTCCTGCTACTGGGGAGCTATGTGACTCCTTTAAGAATTTCATTTTAAATTTTGAAGATGGAATTAGATAGATTTTGTCTATATACCATAATATGTCATTTTCCCATTCAAAGTTGGGATTTTAGTCTAAATTGTTGATTATCAAATTAGATTCGATATCTTTGTCATATTCAACTCGGATTTCATCTAACCAATAAGGAATCGCCACTTTAGTTGCATATGCTCTTACTTTGTCATCCTTTCGCGATAGTGCATCAACAACTACATAGTCCTTCCCCTTTTTGTATAATACTTCCATATCAAAGGTAGAATTTTTTTCCATCCATTTTTGTTGTTCAGTGGACAACGCTTTTTGTTTTAGTAGGTATTGAAGACTGTTGTGATTCATACATATCGATAATTTACTTCCTGAGAGATATTGTTTCCACTTAGATAACACATGTATAATGACGAGCATTTCCTTATTATATGTATACTTTAAGACTTCCTTTTTGTTGAGATTTTGATTTTCAAAAGCTATTGGATGGCCATTTTTCATTAAAATTGCTCCTATTCCAAAACCTGAAGCATCACACTCTACTACAAAGGGTTTTGTAAAATTTGGGGTTGCTAACACAAGTGCAGATGACATAACCTTTTTCAATGTCTCAAAACATTTTTTTTCCTTATTATTCCATTGGAAGAATTTTTTCTTTAATAGGTTTGACAATGGTGTTGTCAAATGAGCACAGTTCTGGAAAAATGTTCAACAATAACCTGTTAATCCTAGGAATCCCCTTAGTTTTGATATGTTTTTTGGTTTTGGCCATTCCATGATTTCTTTGATTTTACTAAGGTCCACCTTGACTCCTTCCTTGGATATGGCATGGCCAAGGTATTCTACTTCTTCTTTACCAAACGTACATTTTGATATTTTTGCATAAAACTCTTCTTTACCAAACGTACATTTTGATATTTTTGCATAAAACTGTTTTTTTTTTTCTAGGAGAGAAAGTACCTACTCCAAATGTTTCATATGCTACTTCGATGTCTTATTGTAAATACAAATATCATAAAAAAAAGACTAGTACAAACTTCCTTAAGTAGGGCTAAAAGAGTTGATTCATAGTTCTTGGAAAGTAGTAGGGGAATTTGTTAACCCAAATGGTATCACCTTGAACTCATAGTAACCGTCACGCATTCGAAAAGAATTTTTTGCCATGTCCTCCACTCTTACTCAGATCCGATAGTATCGTGACCTTAGATCTAATTTTGAAAAGTATTTTGCTCCATGGAGTTCTTCCAACATCTCATCTATGAATGGTATATATAATTTGTTTTTTATAGTTATTGTCAAGTTATTTATATGTATAAATCCCTGACATTAAACCATCAATATTGGATTTCATATACTTTGAGGTGCAAGCACATGTAATGCAGGAACATAGCCTATTATAGCCTATGTTAGAAACTATTGTCGGAAAAACACATTTCAGGGTGCAATAAGTGAAATAAAATGACCTATAACTAAAGATATCAATCCAAATCACAAAGAACACTCAACTCACGAAGCAATCCAAAGGAATCAAAAGTAAATCTCAAACACCTTAATCTTGCATTCACTGATTTATATCAAGATGAACAAGGGCATTGCATACTATGTCAAGATGTGTGGTCTATGCATGGGTATGTTTTCTTATGGGATCTTGTTTAATAGATGAATACCTAAGACTTCAATGTGTGAGAGAATAAAAACACTTAAGACTGGAAATCAAATATATGAACATTAATTAGTTGATTATCTTGAATTTTCATTAATGGCTTACAATGCAATCTTTCACTTGAGTTTGAAGTGTTCATGCACTTGAGAAATGATTAATTTATCAAACTACATGAGTTCCAATCATTGCAATTTAACTTTTATGAGGATGCATACTATTCAAGCTATCACCCAAATTAGTCAACAAAAGAGTTGAACTCTTTCAAACTATTATTGATCAAATCTCAGAATTACTATCTTAGAACAACAAATGATGAAATATGTAAACTTATAAACTAAAGATGCAAACTACTATGTCAAATGTGACAAGTCTCTTTTGGTGGAAATGCACTTTTGCATTCAAATCACTTGTCTTTGTGCAACTATGACTCAAAGAGATTCTTTATATCCATTTTAACATATGCATTCATTCGAAATAAGATAACAAAAGAACCATATCAAAACAAGGTATTGGTCTATTAAGAACTACTCCTTATCAAGGCTTGAGGTACTTTCTTTCACCTAAGTGTTCCTGTAATTTCATAATGACGAGTTCAACTCTCAAAAGTCCCAATCACTATTACAAACCAAAATCATTGGAATTACATAAATTCAAAGAGAAACTCCACACATAAAATATCAAGCTGGCTGAAAATGGTAAGAAAACATGGATGATTATTAAAGGAATTACAAATTTACTATTAACAAATTGATCCAAATCAAATCGAAACTCGGATATCTAACACTATAGGGCATGAACAGATTAATGTAGAATCAAACCAAACTAATAAATAAACTAACAAAAATGAAAAATTAGCTACGCATCCCAGGTTGGTGGGCCCTTGCCAACTAGGAGCGAGCTTATTTACTTACAAAAATAGAATCAAATAGACACCAAGGATCAAAGCTAATATTTGTGTGAGAGAAACAAAGTTCTCAAGTTACAGGGCCCACATCAATCCATACAAACGTTTGGTAATAAAGATGAACAAGAAGTCGCATTGAACTCCCACAACTTCAATTCAATATACTCATATGTTCCCCCTCAGTACAATTTTATCAACATATTTATACAAAGGAGTAATCGAGGAGGATGGAACCGGATCCCCTAAACCAGAACTACAAATCGAATCTGGTTTTACAAATTAAGCCATTTTGGACATTGGTCGCAACAACAAATCTAGGCAAACCCAAATTAGATATTTTTCCATATATCTCAAATCCTTCACCTTATAAAGAATCCTCCCACAAGATACCCAAATTAGACCTTTCTACACAAAACCTGTGTTTCATAATTTTGAGATTCATCTTCATTATCTCGGGAATCATGTTGAAAGTTAAATGATGTTATTTTGACACGTTTTCTACTGAAAACCCTTGATCATTCTTGGAGGCTTCCATGTGCGACATGAGCACAAACCAAGGGACACACACCATGTTGACATTTATATATTTGAAACCCAGGTGGTTGTTTTTCATCCGGAGATGCAGAAGTATGCTAACAACCAAACTCGGGTACCAAAAGTGAACTACTAGTACAAGAACATAACTGAGAAAATAATCATTAGTAACATATGTTCTAGAAATTCAATCTAACCTATCAAAGACAACGAAAATCAATAAAATGCACAACATTAACCTCTTAGATATTGTTAAAGGAATTTGACTTCAAAAACATGAAAAGACATGGTAATAGGGGTAATAACTAGGTATATGGATGAGGTAAGGATAGTCAAAGAGTCAACTGACAAGTGTAAAATGTTTCAAAACAATGGCCCAACAATTGTTTTATTTGATCCTTGATAGTCTATGCATAGACTAAAAGATCCATCCTTTTTATGAACCAAGACTACTTGGGTTGCATATGGGCTACTACTTGTTGTAATAACCCCACATTTTAATAGGTATTGAATTAACCTTTCTATCTTTGTTTTATGGTGGTGAGGATATCGGTACGGTTTGATATTAACCGGTGTTGAATCTAGTTTAACCTCGATTATATGCTCTATCTTTATTTCTAGAGGAAACTTCATAGGTAAGTCTTGGGATACCTTGTCATATTTTTGGATTAACACTTCAATCTCTAGGTGTTGAGAATGGTCGACTTATGATGCTAATATATTCATATGATGAAATTGTGCCACATAAGTTGGTGCTACTTTTCAAATTAGTCTCTCCACTTTTCGTGAGGATATAATTTGGGTGGGGGGTGGATGGAATCCATATAATTTAGATTTTCTTTCTTCCCATTTGAATTTTATAAATTGTTTTTGGTGATTTTCATAATAGGTCCCTAATGTTTGTAACCATTGAATTCTAAGGACAATGTCTACTCCACCAAAGGGTATTGTGTAGAACCAAAATTCCAATTCATAATACTCTATTTGTAGCTTGACCTTGTGACACTTTTTGACTCCATCATTTTTATTTTCCATCTGCCACCATCACTCTTATATATGTTGTTGGATACACAAATAGATTTAATCTCTTTGTAACATTTATATCTATGAAATTAAGGGTGCTCCCCGTGTCTTAAGAATGGTGACATTCTCTTTTTTCATGTGCCCCCATAGTTCTAATGTTTGTGGTTGTGGTATTCCTATTATTGCAACAAGGTATATCTTGGGCATGGCCTCTTCAGGATCTGTATTTGGGACATCATATTCATCTTTACTTTCTTTATATGAGTCACTACCATATGTGTTTGATTCCTTCTCTTCTTCGCAAGTATATAGTTTTGTATTGATGTATCTATGCCATGGAAACCATTTGTCTCCACAATATCTACATTTGTTTTCCCATTTCTTATATGGGCCCTATTACCCGCTTTCACCTTCCCTTAAATGAGGTGGTGCATACTTGGTAGACTTCTTTGTAGAGTATTTCTTTGAATTTTCATTTGAATATTTATTTGACCTATCTGGACTTGTGAATGATGGCCTATTGAACTTGTTTTTTTGTTCATTTATCTTTGTCGTGTGTCTATCATCTTTAATAGTTTTAGGGTTCCATAGTTTTATTTCACTACAAATGTAATCCTTCAAACCACATATATACATTTTTAGCAATTTCTCATCTATGAATCTGTGTTTCCTTGTTGCCATAACTTCCCATTTGTTTGTATAGTTGTTTACGTTTCCTTTCTGTTTAAGATGCATGAACTTGTTATATAGGTCATCGTCTTCTTCATCATGGAACCTTTTTAGTAGGGAAGTTGTGAAGCTTTTCCAATGGAAGGAATGAGTGTCACATTTTCTGGACCACCATAGAAACTAGTCATAAGCTTCGCCTTCTAAAATATTGGAGGTTGTCATTATTTTTTCTCATTCACCTAGAGGGGAATTTGATTCAAAGATATCGTCCATTTTGTTGATCCATACAACAACTCCTCTATGGTCCTTAGTGTCATATTTTGGTAACTCCTTTTTAAACTTTTTATAATCTCTATCTTGAAATTTGGATTTATGCATATTTCTTCAAAAAATTACCTCTGGTGTTTCTTGGTGTCCCTGATCATCTGTATTTTGTGATTCCAGACTTTGTGGCGATCTTCAATAAGCTAAGGTTTTTACAAATAATGCATCTACCCATTCAGTCAATTACTCATTTTTTTCACTATTTTCATTAAGTTTCCTTATTGTTTCATTCTTATCATCACCCCACTTTCGAGTTGTTCGTCCCATCGATTTTCGAAGAGTTCCAGTAATATTTTCCCTTGTTCTATCAACGTATCAATTTTGTTTTCCCCTTCTAACAATCTATTGATTTTTACACTCATTTATTTTTACCATTTTTCCATGTTGTTGATATGATACCTTATGTTGTCGACTTTATCTCTATATCGATTTATATCAACATGTAATTTGTCATTGTTAACCATCTTGGGTTAACCCTCTGCATTGCAGAGCCCACTTTCAATTAAAAAATTTGATTTATATATGATGTAATATAACCCCCCAAAAAATTAATGATAAGTGACTTTATGAATAAGTTACTTTATTGAAATATTCCCCCCAAAAAAGAACTTTAATGAAATATCCCAAAGAAGAATTTAGGAATAGTTTTGAGGGAATATGAAACAATATTTTTTTTTAAAGTGAGAAGGCGGAATGTACGGTCGTTTCCATACGAGGAGTCGATAAGTGATGTGATGGATTGTATGTCGAACGATGTACGGACGTGCAACGTACAAGTGGTCAAACAGAGCAACGTATGGACAGAATGGTACATAGAATAGCATATGATTGGGAGTGTACAGGTGGACGTGACAACGTACTAACGAAAAAGTGAGAATAGTTTGTACGATAGAAGATGGTATGGATAACAACAACGGTTGTACGAGTTGTAGTACGCATGGTTTTAACCCACAATAGCCAAGAATTGGCTATGATACCATTGTTAAAACATCTCGGTTTATTAAATTGCAACAAAAATATTTAGTAATATATATACATTGATAATTGATAAAAAAAGATGATGATACAATGAGTCTCATGACGGTTTACTTATAGCATTCACTGGTCACGATGTGAAGAGGTATGTGTCCTTTGATATTTCATTAATTTTAATTAGATTATTATTATTATGTTATTATATTTATTATTATGTTTATAACATTGAGGTTGAAGTGATCGATCGAGAAGTTGAAAGTTCAGCCGACATAAGGGTGATAGGAGGTTGAGTGGCAATCGACTAAAGACCAATTTGAGGTTGACTGATAATCGACTAGTAGTTGATTGTAATAGAATCTCGAGATTCATGGGATTGCAATCAATCATCTGCGTGGGTATATAAATCTTATAAATAAGGTGCATTGTATTTGTAATAAGTCGATGTTATTGATCATGTAGATGTAAGCCAAATTGGCTGCAGGGTTTTTCTTGTGTAAAAAAAGAGATTATGATGGATATTATGTCTTAGGTGTAGACCAAGGTGAGTCATGTAACTTTTTATTCAATTAATGAATAAGAAAACAAGAGATCAAGACTCTCAAGGAATGTTGGTTTTCCTAGTTAAGGGTTTCTAGGGTAAAATCTTAGTGTACTGAGTGTGTTTGCCATTTATTTCTGATTAAATATGTCTTCTCTTTCATGGCTAGTTTAGTGTGGGTGTTTATTTCCTTACAGGTGGTATCATAGCCTATTTTTTTCATTCTTATACAAGTGGTATTAGAGCGTATATGTTTCTCTGTACAAGTCGTGTGAAATTGGGTTGAAACCTACACAAAGAATCTAGCTAGAAACAATGAACAACAAACTTGAAAATTTGAGAGAAGAAATGGAGAAAGAATGAAAGAATCGTATTCCACACTAATCCACACTCAAAGAGTGAATAATTTATAATAGATATAAGTTACATGCTCAAACGAATGCGCCATATTAGTCTTCTAGATAAATGTGGACACACACTGGCAGAAACTTGAGTGAACTACAACCTACTCCTAGTTAATCGACCATGTTGTCATCAATTATAAGTTCACACAAGTGGAGTGGAGAGAATATCATGATTTCCCATGTGTAACACTCTTCAAGCCTCATTCATGTGAAGTTATCCCTCCTAGTGATGATTCCAAGTGAGCATGCAACACTTGGTGATAATACCGAGGTTGTCATGCGAGACTTGACTCCACTAGTGTAACTGAAGTACAACTGAGTAATGACTAAAGAGGATGTGGTGCCCTCATATAGGGGAGAATATTATCATCTAGGGGAGAATTTATCAAAATAGGGGTGCCCTCAACATAGACTAATAAACTTAGGAAAATAAATACTAGGTGGGTGTTTAATATCTCCAATACCCCCCTGAACACTACTAAGGAGTAAACAATGAATGTGATCTGGATTATGTTGAGAATGAAATGAAGGTGGAAATATAACAAATAAATACACAAAGATATTATAAGAAACACAGAGATACAATAATACACGATTTCTATTAATGAATGAAATCTATAGGAACTGTAAAAAATACATAGCGAACTGAACTCGCTAGAATGGTTGTAGATTATCTCTGAGAAGAGATGTGATGACTACACTCATTCTCAAGGAGATGTTTACAATGAGGCTCCAAAGGACTTTTTAACATAAATAATTAATGAAAAAACCCTAAGAATCTAAAACTCTAACCCCAAAAGATGAAACACCAAAAGGTTTGTGGGCCATGATGGGGGTAGTTGACACGTCAACTTCCCGAGGGAATGAATTTTTCATATGATCTCCATTTGAGGTGATCGATACCTCATTGGAAATTTATATCTGAGAAAACCATAATCATTCAAAACCCTAACCCCATAATATGAAACACCAAAAGGTTTGTGGGCCCCGATGGTGGTATTCGACATGTCAACTTCTCAAGGGCGTAAATTTTTCATATGATCTTCGTTTGGGGCACTCGATACCTCGTTGTAAAGGTTTGGTGGATATTGGTGGCCACCCACCTATTACACTGGCTCAAAATATATTTTTCCACCTAGGAAGTTTTTCTACGGTTTTTTGGTTCCTAAACTTCAAGGGTTATTTTTAGGCCCTAAATGACGTTTTTTTACGTTGTGGAGCCCAAGAAATAGCCTGGGCCTAGTCGAAATGTGTCCTTTTCAGCTAGACCTTTCCAACAAGGTATCGAGCACCCCAAATGGAAATTGTATGCAAGAGTTACACCCTCG
>JZKD02S1081714.1:0-13155 GCA_000966675.3 Picea glauca | reverse complement strand
GCGCCAAAACTCATGTGGGCCCCGTTTGGATAAGTTAGTACATCAACTTCCCAAGGTCGTAACTTTTGCATACGATCTATGTTTTAGGTGTATGATAATCCATTAGAAAGGTATATTCAAGGAGATTAATTTTGGGGGATCAATTATGCCTTTATATATCATTGAGAATCTCGATCCCGAAAAACCTTCATTTAGGCCCTCAAAACAGCCCCAGAAGTTAAAACTGCTAAAAATAGTAAATTGTCAAAATTGCCAGAAAATTGTTTTGAGCCAGTTGGAAAAGGTGGGTGGCCATCGATATCCACCTAGATCACAATATCAATATTTCTTTGCATGTTATTACCGAGATCTGAAAACTTATGATACCTGTATCATTCAACACATTATCCCATTAAAACCTGAAGTGAAACCCTTCCAACAGAAGCTCCAAAAATACCACCCATCCCTGGAACCTCTCATGTGTCAGGAGTTGAAGAAACTTTTAGATTCCAAAATTATCTTCCAGGTAATACATTCCGCATGGGTAGCGAATTTGGTTCCTGTGAGGAAAAAGTCAGGAGAAATCCACTTATGCGTAGATTTTAGGAACCACAATAGAGCTTCAAAAAATGACAACTACCCAGTCCCACCGATGGAGAAACTCTTGCAGACTATATCTGGTTCTAAGACTTTCTCTCTACTGGATGGTTTCTCGGGTTACAACCAAGTTCTGGTTTCAGAGGAAGACCATTTGAAAACTACTTTTTGAACCAAGTGGGGAACTTTCGCTTACAAACATATGCTCTTTGGGTTAATCAACGTAGGGGCAACCTTCCAAAGGGCCATGGACATAACATTTTGAGGGTTGATCAACAAGTGTGTGGTAGTGTATTTGGATGACATAACTGTGTATTCAAAGAACAAAGAGGAACACATCCAACACTTAACTCATATTTTTGAAAGGTGTAGAAAATACGATATATCTTTAAACCCTAAGAAAACTATATTTAGTGTGGAGGAAGGAAAGCTATTAGGTCATATTATATCCCAAGTTGGCATTCGCATAGACCCTGAGCAAGTCAAATCTATAACTCAAATCTTGTTACCTCACAACAAAAAGACAATGCAATCCTTCTTCGGGAAAATCAATTTTGTATGAAAATTCACCCCTGATTTTGTCAATATTGTTAGACCACTACAAAATATGATCCACAAAGATGTTGAATTTAAGTGGGATGATGAACGTAAGGATTCTTTCAACAATATTAAAACTGTTATATCTCAAGCCCCGGTGTTACGAAGTCCCAATTTTAATAGAGATTTCTTCCTCTATACTTTCTCCTCCAACCAGTCATTAGCTGCAGTATTGACTCAGAAGGATGATGACAACAATGAGCCTCCAGTGTCGTTCATGAACACTAATCTACAAGGAGCCGAACTTAATTATCTTGCTATTGATAAATAGGCCTATGCGGTATATAAGGCGGTAAAACACTTCAGGTCTTACATCCTCAAGAACCAAACCAAAGTAATCGTGCCTCACCCTGCGGTCTGATCCCTATTCACTCAACAGGAGGTGGGGGAAAGAAGAGGGAACTGGATGGAAGTAGTTCAAGAATTCGATCTAGAAATAAAACCTGCCAAACTAATTAAAGGGAAAGGGTTATGCGAACTTGCAGTCGAAGCCCAGGACCAAGTAAATGAAGATTTTGGGTGGGAGAATGAAATGGAATTATGGCATGGAAAAGTTTCATACATCTCCCAAGGACAAGAATCTTAGTACAAGAAGATAACTTATCTCCTACACCATGGGAATTGTCTAGAAAATCTCAACCCTAGGGAAAGGAGAGCTCTCAGGTTAGAATCTGCACAATATCACCTCATAAATTCAGTACTCTTCTAGGTTAATTATGATGGGTTACTATTAAGATGTCTTGAACATGAAGATGTAGACAAATTTCTGAAGGAGCTCCATGATGGCCTTGCCGGTGGACATTTCGTAGGAAACATCACCACTCATAAGATACTGAGAGATGGCTATTATTGGCCCACCTTGTTCAAAGACGCTCACACCTACGCTAGAAGCTGTAAAACTTGTCAAATAAGCATTGGGAGGGAGAAGAGAGTAGTAGTCCCACTCCAACCAATGACTGNGTTCTGGTTTCAGAGGAAGACCATTTGAAAACTACTTTCTGAACCAAGTGGGGAACTTTCGCTTACAAACATATGCTCTTTGGGTTAATCAACGTAGGGGAAACCTTCCAAAGGGACATGGACATAGCATTTTGAGGGTTGATCAACAAGTGTGTGGTAGTGTATTTGGATGACATAACTGTGTATTCAAATAACAAAGAGGAACACATCCAACACTTAACTCATATTTTTGAAAGGTGTAGAAAATACGATATATCTTTAAACCCTAAGAAAACTATATTTGGTGTGGAGGAAGGAAAGATATTAGGTCATATTATATCCCAAGTTGGCATTCGCATAGACCCTGAGCAAGTCAAATCTATAACTCAAATCTTGTTACCTCACAACAAAAAGACAATGCAATCCTTCTTCGGGAAAATCAATTTTGTATGAAAATTCACCCCTGATTTTGTCAATATTGTTAGACCACTACAAAATATGATCCACAAAGATGTTGAATTTAAGTGGGATGATGAACGTAAGGATTCTTTCAACAATATTAAAACTGTTATATCTCAAGCCCCGGTGTTACGAAGTCCCAATTTTAATAGAGATTTCTTCCTCTATACTTTCGCCTCCAACCAGTCGTTAGATGCAGTATTGACTCAGAAGGATGATGACAACAATGAGCCTCCAGTGTCGTTCATGAACACTAATCTACAAGGAGCCGAACTTAATTATCTTGCTATTGATAAATAAGCCTATGCGGTATATAAGGTGGTAAAACATTTCAGGTCTTACATCCTCAAGAACCAAACCAAAGTAATCGTGCCTCACCCTGCGGTCTGATCCCTATTCACTCAACAGGAGGTGGGGGAAAGAAGAGGGAACTGGATGGAATTAGTTCAAGAATTCGATCTAGAAATAAAACCTGCCAAACTAATTAAAGGGAAAGGGTTATGCGAACTTGCAGTCGAAGCCCAAGACCAAGTAAATGAAGATTTTGGGTGGGAGAATGAAATGGAATTATGGCATGGAAAAGTTTCATACATCTCCCAAGGACAAGAATATTAGTACGAGAAGATAACTTATCTCCTACACCATGGGAATTGTCCATAAAATCTCAACCCTAGGGAAAGGAGAGCTCTCAGGTTAGAATCTGCACAATATCACCTCATAAATTCAGTACTTTTCTAGGTTAATTATGATGGGTTACTATTAAGATGTCTTGAACGTGATGATGTAGACAAATTTCTGAAGGAGCTCCATGATGGCCTTGCCGGTGGACATTTCGTAGGAAACACCACCGCTCATAAGATACTGAGAGATGGTTATTATTGGCCCACCTTGTTCAAAGACGCTCACACCTACGCTAGAAGCTGTAAAACTTGTCAAATAAGCATTGGGAGGGAGAAGAGAGTAGTAGTCCCACTCCAACCAATGACTGTCTCTAGGAATTTTGAGCAATGGGGGTTAGATATTATAGGAGAAATTACACCTAGTTCTTCAAAACAACACAAGTACATTCTTACTGCCACTGATTACTTCACGAAATGGGCAGAGGCCATCCCTATGGCTCATGTAAATGAGAAGGTGGTGATCCAATTCATAGAANATGTTGCATTTGCTTACCATTTAGAAACTCATTAAGTCTTTAAATTTTTTCTTAAAACTATGAAAATCCATGACTTAAAAGATTTAACTTCTGAATAAGAATCAACAGCTAAAACATTTCGCCTGACGCATCCAATTTCAAAATAAAAAAGGATTAAGCGTGAAAGAAAATCACTCAATAGAACTGAAGTAGTCGTGTGTCGATCTTCGTCGGCGTTGGAACACGGGAGTTTTATTTCACGGAAAGAATCACCAAGGATATCATCGATGACCGACCCCTTCGGCATCAGCAAAAGGCTAAAGGAGTAAGCGCTAACAAAGAAAGAAATGATATTGTCGATCACGGACTTCCGAAACCTTTTTGGTATCAGGGGTTTTTCGAGGACGATAATCCACAAGGAAACTACGCGATAGGTTTATTTCTAAAAGTCGATCCCTGATACCTTTTTCGGCATCGACAATCCCAAGTCAATATTAGAACACTTGAATTAAGTAAAGTGTTGAGTCTGACCATTACCCGTAAGCTGAGTTCTCGGTCTTCATTACTAGGTATCCCGAGTCAGTGATTCCACGTCAACGTCGTACAATGAAATCGATCGACGTCAGAGGTTTTTTGAAAAAGGATATCAACGAAGAATTTAAAGCAACTCGGAGCAACACTAAGTATAAAATCAGGTTTAACTTACAAGAAAATTGGACAAAGAACACATTATATTCACACACAAAGAGAAAAAATGATGCATTCAACTGCTATGACCAGAATCCTTTCATCAAAATTTCGAGACTTTATATATTAGTTTTCCATCAGGCTCAGGTTACATTTAGTAGACACTGTCTACACCTTTTGGCCAACCAACCCGGTTACATTGAGAACATGAAAATTTTCACAAGAAAAAGGGAAAACTATCAAAATTCTGAGTCACGTCTGAGAATACAAAACATAGTTCACCAATCACGCCTCTTCTATGCGCAAACTTTCTCCCTGGCTGCCTCATGCTCCCTGAGGTGTTTTCATTTTTTTTTCCTTCCGGCACCCTTTGCTCTTCGCGCAGCTGCACGATCGTATATTATGCTTCCCGAAGTTGCCTCTTGAGTTAGGTTGTGTTCCCTTCACAACCTTGTGGTGCTGACACCTCAAGGGTCTTTTCCACCAAATGTCATTGTAATTCTCTATTCTCGTGGTAAAGTTCAGCTATGGAGAGTTGTGCCTGCTCCAACTGTTGATTAGGTCCTCGGAAATTAGAACCTAAGGCTTTTTTCCTTCTCCTTTGACTCTCTCTTCCTCGACTTGTGGTTTCGACGGGCTCTAACCGGATAGCGCGCATTAGGAACTCCTCRGAGGTTGATCATGCGCACGACTCAATCGGGATTTGAATTTCCCCCCCAACTTCCTTATTCTTCCTAGGCCTTCCTCTCCTTTGCAGTATTTGTTGTTGAGGAAGTGTKGYTTCCAACTTGTRCCCTTCCGATGTAACTTATTCCACTTCAGCCTCCACACAAGGTGATACCATTATTTCCACGCAAAGGTAGGAATCTCCATTTGAAGCCTCGGGAACACCCACTGCAAATAAGAATGAGTCCCAGGCATTTTGTGGCTCAAGCCTGGTGCTTTGGCTACCTCGTAGGCTCYGTCTTTCCTTTTGATGAGTTCCCATGGTGAGACATATTATCTACCTTATGCATGGGTGACTTGATAAAGGCCCAAADAAAAWAATTTGATYGATCTGGACTCACAAGAYGAGTCACCAATAGTGCATAAGCTCAGCTGGTAAGTAGAACACAKACATAACATCTAGAATTTATAATGGAGTGGGHAGTGAGTTGAAACKTGCTAGSGAACAYTGAATGCYTTGCGAMTGGATGTTTTAAAKAATTTATGTGTCACATCCGTGTGATGGGTATGATCCAGGGCATGTGAGATGCAGCTGATAGGAGTTGCAGAGGATGTGCGGTACGATCACCTCGATTTCTTTTTAATTCCACAACCTCCATAATGAGTTGATAATGGTTGATGCACTTGCTGAAGCGACTTCTGTTTGAGAAACTTGCCTCGACCTAAAGCATTTAACGACTTCCCTTATGACAGTATCTGACTCTTTTGGAACTTACTCGTACTTCCAACATATGTTTGGCTCTGACATCCTTTCCCAGCCCCAAGGGCCAATCGGCCACTGGCATGACTTTGACTCTCATGTTTTTCATACCTGATCTTTCATGCTGTGGCGCGTGTATGTAACCCAACCTAACTAAAGAAAAATGATGGCGCTAACAGAGATGGTGCAGGTAATTTGAAAGGTTGCAGAGATCACATAAGTATCAAACAACCAGGCTTAGCGAGCTTTACAAGTATGCACCAATCTTGATTCTTCATGCTTACGTTTTCACATATATTTTGTCGAGTATTGTTCTGTAAGAAATTTCTAAACGATTTTAATTCCGATTTCAGGAAATATCCCTCCGAATATCGATCAAAATTGGCTATGTAACTTCGTCGAGGAATCCGATAGAAATTGGGTCCGGAGATCAACAAGGTGATGAAAGATATCAGACTTTCCAATTTCGGCACACCCGACGAATTCATCGAATTGCATGACATAGTTGAATCGCACATCAAGCAAGATTATTCATGGGTCGAAAGACTAGCAAAGGTGACCGACATAGCGCCAAGACAGGTGCAACAATTTCTGGAACATCTAATCAAAGCTCGGGTTGTGCTTCTGCAATTAAGTGCTAGTATGATCAAGTATCAGACGTATGAAGTGGAGATCAGATAATTTTATGCGGCCCCAATGGAGAAACATAGATTTTCATATGCACAAACCTACGAGGAGTTGTTCATCAATTGGTTAAAGTATGAGAAAAGTCACCCTTTCAAGTGATATCTTGAGTTGACTATTATAAAAACTATTAGAAGAGAACGCCACGTGGAAAATTTTGTTTACTTATCTACACTTAGCCGTTATTTTTAGTTGAATTTTATGATATAAATAAGAACATCGACCAATTAGTTAAGGGTCGATGGTTGTTGCAAGAAACTCTTTTTTGGTTTGTTAAGAACTATTTCCGAGCTAGATTTAATTGAGAAGTCCTTATGCACCAAAGACAAGTTATATTTTCATCAACTTAATGTGTGATTGGACGCGGAGAAGAACTATTTCCTATATCGTTTCATTAATGGATGTTGTAATGAGTAAGATCTATTGAATCTATTGTTAAGTTATCTAATGCAATATTTTACAGTTCTTTTCTTTATGATGAAGATGAATCGTTGTGTTATTATGTGATGGATGANGTGGCTCAAGCCTGGTGCTTTGGCTACCTCGTAGGCTCTGTCTTTCCTTTTGATGAGTTCCCATGGTGAGACATATTATCTACCTTATGCATGGGTGACTTGATAAAGGCCCAAAAAAAAAAATTTGATTGATCTGGACTCACAAGACGAGTCACCAATAGTGCATAAGCTCAGCTGGTAAGTAGAACACATACATAACATCTAGAATTTATAATGGAGTGGGTAGTGAGTTGAAACGTGCTAGGGAACACTGAATGCCTTGCGAATGGATGTTTTAAAGAATTTATGTGTCACATCCGTGTGATGGGTATGATCCAGGGCATGTGAGATGCAGCTGATAGGAGTTGCAGAGGATGTGCGGTACGATCACCTCGATTTCTTTTTAATTCCACAACCTCCATAATGAGTTGATAATGGTTGATGCACTTGCTGAAGCAACTTCTATTTGAGAAACTTGCCTCGACCTAAAGCATTTAACGACTTCCCTTATGACAATATCCGACTCTTTTGGAACTTACTCGTACTTCCAACATATGTTTGGCTCTGACATCCTTTCCCAGCCCCAAGGGCCAATCGGCCACTGGCATGACTTTGACTCTCATGTTTTTCATACCTGATCTTTCATGCTATGGCGCGTGTATGTAACCCAACCTAACTAAAGAAAAATGATGGCACTAACAGAGATGGTGCAGGTAATTCGAAAGGTTGTAGAGATCACATAAGTATCAAACAACCAGGCTTAGCGAGATTTACAAGTATGCACCAGTCTTGATTCTTCATGCTTACGTTTTCACATATATTTTGTCGAGTATTGTTCTGTAAGAAATTTCTAAACGATTTTAATTCCGATTGCAGGAAATATCCCTCCGAATATCGATCAAAATTGGCTATGTAACTTCGTCGAGGAATCCGAGAGAAATTGGGTCCGGAGATCAACAAGGTGATGAAAGATATCAGACTTTCCAATTTCGTCACACCCGACGAATTCATCGAATTGCATGACATAGTTGAATCGCACATCAAGCAAGATTATTCATGGGCCGAAAGACTAGCAAAGGTGACCGACACAGCGCCAAGACAGGTGCAACAATTTCTGGAACATCTGATCAAAGCTCGGGTTGTGCTTCTGCAATTAAGTGCTAGTATGATCAAGTATCAGACGTATGAAGTGGAGATCAGATAATTTTATGCGGCCCCAATGGAGCAACACAGATTTTCATATGCACAAACCTACGAGGAGTTGTTCATCAATTGGTTAAAGTATGAGAAAAGTCACCCTTTCAAGTGATATCTTGAGTTGACTATTATAAAAACTATTAGAAGAGAACGCCACGTGGAAAATTTTGTTTACTTATCTACACTTAGCCGTTATTTTTAGTTGAATTTTATGATATAAATAAGAACATCGACCAATTAGTTAAGGGTCGATGGTTGTTGCAAGAAACTCTTTTTTGGTTTGTTAAGAACTATTTCCGAGCTAGATTTAATTGAGAAGTCCTTATGCACCAAAGACAAGTTATATTTTCATCAACTTAATGTGTGATTGGACGCGGAGAAGAACTATTTCCTATATCGTTTCATTAATGGATGTTGTAATGAGTAAGATCTATTGAATCTATTGTTAAGTTATCTAATGCAATATTTTACAGTTCTTTTCTTTATGATGAAGATGAATCGTTGTGTTATTATGTGATGGATGANGTGCGGTACGATCACCTCGATTTCTTTTTAATTCCACAACCTCCATAATGAGTTGATAATGGTTGATGCACTTGCTGAAGCGACTTCTGTTTGAGAAACTTGCCTCGACCTAAAGAATTTAACGACTTCCCTTATGACAGTATCCGACTCTTTTGGAACTTACTCGTACTTCCAACATATGTTTGGCTCTGACATCCTTTCCCAGCCCCAAGGGCCAATCGGCCACTGGCATGACTTTGACTCTCATGTTTTTCATACATGATCTTTCATGCTGTGGCGCGTGTATGTAACCCAACCTAACTAAAGAAAAATGATGGCGCTAACAGAGATGGTGCAGGTAATTCGAAAGGTTGCAGAGATCACATAAGTATCAAACAACCAGGCTTAGCGAGCTTTACAAGTATGCACCAATCTTGATTCTTCATGCTTACGTTTTCACATATATTTTGTCGAGTATTGTTCTGTAAGAAATTTCTAAACGATTTTAATTCCGATTTCAGGAAATATCCCTCCGAATATCAATCAAAATTGGCTATGTAACTTCGTTGAGGAATCCGAGAGAAATTGGGTCCGGAGATCAACAAGGTGATGAAAGATATCAGACTTTCCAATTTCGGCACACCCGATGAATTCATCGAATTGCATGACATAGTTGAATCGCACATCAAGCAAGATTATTCATGGGCCGAAAGACTAGCAAAGGTGACCGACATAGCGCCAAGACAGGTGCAACAATTTCTGGAACATCTAATCAAAGCTCGGGTTGTGCTTCTGTAATTAAGTGCTAGTATGATCAAGTATCAGACGTATGAAGTGGAGATCAGATAATTTTATGCGGCCCCAATGGAGAAACATAGATTTTCATATGCACAAACCTATGAGGATTTGTTCATCAATTGGTTAAAGTATGAGAAAAGTCACCCTTTCAAGTGATATCTTGAGTTGACTATTATAAAAACTATTAGAAGAGAACGCCACGTGGAAAATTTTGTTTACTTATCTACACTTAGCCGTTATTTTTAGTTGAATTTTATGATATAAATAAGAACATCGACCAATTAGTTAAGGGTCGATGGTTGTTGCAAGAAACTCTTTTTTGGTTTGTTAAGAACTATTTCCGAGCTAGATTTAATTGAGAAGTCCTTATGCACCAAAGACAAGTTATATTTTCATCAACTTAATGTGTGATTGGACGCGGAGAAGAACTATTTCCTATATCGTTTCATTAATGGATGTTGTAATGAGTAAGATCTATTGAATCTATTGTTAAGTTATCTAATGCAATATTTTACAGTTCTTTTCTTTATGATGAAGATGAATCGTTGTGTTATTATGTGATGGATGACTAGAGTAGGTGAATTATTTTTGTTGCCATTATCTTATCGCATATGTGTTTTCTTTCTGATAATTAGTATCTCAAACAATAATTGGATGCTCACGTGGTTAATGTGTTAGTACTAGACATGTGGTATAAAATTGTCGTCTACATGCTTGAGTAGTGGGTTATCCCAAGCTCAACCTCTTCCCCAGTAGTTAAACTTAATCCTATTTGTCGCCAAGTTGGTTTATACTGGCTTACATCTCATATCAATCCCACCTAAGAGAAAATATAAAAAGAGAAAGTCCAAACTGAAGGAGGAGCCTTCACAATAAAACGTAAATCCCATTGATAAATTGGTCGAATCGCAAGATCTGTAGAACCATTCCACTATTAAACGTTGAAGAGTCTAATTGGGCCTCGATGGAGGGTTTGGTTCCTACTATTGAATTAAAGGGATCTAGGACCCATCAACAGTATGCAAGGGGGATTTCCTTCCTCTCTCTTTGTTGTCTTTGTCTTCTTGTCCTTTCTTTTCCCTTTGGACTTGTTGTTCTGGAACTTGGAAAATTTCTTTGGGTGGTCTTCATGTACATTCTTTCCCCTGCTTTCAAAGTGATTTTCTTGCACACACACTTCATCTAAGTTTGTGGGGTTAAACAATAACAATGTATGTCCAATGTAACTATTAAGTGCACCAATATACTTCATCAAAGTTTCATGAGAATCTAAAGGAATATTTAATGCAAGTGTTTGTCCGCTAAATTCCTTTGTGAAACTTTGAATATTTTGACCTTTAACCTGTCTTAGATTTTTCCATTCCATCATGGATTTTTTAACATAACCCAGTGGATAAAAAAAAAAATTCAATGCAGATGTAAATTCAAACCATGAAGAAAGGAGTTAACCATTATGTTTGCTACCTTTCTAAAGTTTTCTCTCCGACCATACAAGGGTTGTGCCTTCCATTCAAAGAGAAGCCAACTAGATCTCCGCCTCTTCCTCTTTGATATGTTGTACACGACAATAAACTTTGATTTATCTGATCCAATTATTAAGCTTGTCTGCATCAGCTTCTCCATTAAACATGGGCAAATTAAATTTCACATCTACTTTCAACAATGGCTTTTTAGAAGTACTTGGATGAAAACTAGAATGATGAGAATGAGAGGAAGAGGAAGAAGAAATTGAACTTGAAGATGGTGATGGAGGCTCAGGAGGATCTCCTCCAATTCCATGGTTCACTAAAGCATTATCCTCTCCTTTAGCTTTCTTCTTCTTCTCTTTTTTTCCACTCTCTCTTCATAATCTACATATAATTTTCCTACCATGTCTGAYGTCCGGTAGAATATCTTGTGAAAATTMTTCCCATTCTYGGCACGCCTCTCTTCATCATCCATTTTTCTTCCTTGAGTTKCACATCCAATCTCTAGGTTGAAAKTCTTAAGTTTTCCTTCAYCTTCTTTGAGCTTSGCCCTGGTAAGCATTCACACTCGCAATTCAAGTCAAAGAATACTGCGCTAATACCAACATGATCTGGGATMTTTTCATCRATGACTTATTAAAAATAATTACATTAAAGAGTGTAAATGAAGCTTATGTGTAACATCATTAAAGAGGACATAATCATGGAKAAAATATGAGAATAAGAGAAAGAACACAAGACATGATAACGGAGTTTGTCCCAAGAATGGACTACGTCTATGAGCCTGCTTCRAAGTGGAGAGGCTTTATATTATCTCAGCAATAAATATTGGTATAAATACATCATTATACCTCAAGTATGAAAAATGATCCTCATATCCGTTGCTCGGATGAAAAATCTGATTGCACCATTGAATTYGTGGCAAGGAGTAGTACAAAATAGACTGTCAATTYGTCTAAATCTGACATAGTCACCKCTAGGCCCTGTTGGGCTCTCTGCCTTGGTTTCTGTGCCACACAGACATACTCTCTRCAATAAATGTAGGCCCTACATAAAAAAATATTCCCAATGGCATGTGGATCCCCTGAGCTCTTAAAAAAKATGGGTTTAAGTAATGAAATGGGGGGCGGACTTACCAATTCGGGTTKTTAGCCTGACTGGTAGGCAGTTGGTTAAATAAAAGATTGTTTGTTGGGGAGGTCCCAGGTTCAAGCCCACGTGCCTCCCATTTTTAACCACTTGTTATAAAAAATTACCATATATATTAATATATTTTTTTAAACCATATATTATTACAATCCACGGTTCCAACCATTTATCGTAATAGAAACCTCGCGCCAAAAAGTTGTGATTGTTAAAATTGGAGATTGATAGTAAACTGTAAGAAATTCTTTAAATTCTAATTGTACTTTGAACTTAGCTTTACATCATTCATAAATTAGAACAATAGTAATCATAATAAATTATCAGGATGCAAGATCACAACACATGTACCCTGGGGAAACCCTATACAAGGAGAAAAAACGTAGTAAACAATTTCCTTTTATTGCAAAGATAATGTATGACCACTTACAAAATATCCACCATGAAAATTCTCCTCTTAAAGAGCTTTCCAAGTTGACTATGACCTGACTTTATAACTAAGAGACCTTGTTGATATATAAACTCTTATTATAGACTAGCATTGAAGATGTATCTTTGTTTCCTTTAATGACTGAGATACGTTGCCTCCTATGGACTGGTATATCAACTCTGATATGGACCTTTATTGATGCCTCTATTTGACTGATACACAGCCTTTTCTTGGACTGATATATGCCTCTTTTATGGATGATATGCCTCTGTTATGGACTGATATATCACTCTGTTATGAACTAATATATCACTATGTTTCCTCACCCATATGCAACATAACAATTGTGTAGAAAAGAGGGTTGACCTCTTGCTTAAATAGGAGTGGAGAGGTAGAGAGGAGATGGCGCGAAATAGCCTAAGTGAATGCATGTGTTTACAACTGAACTTAACTTAGCGACCAGATTTAGAATTGAACTTTAACACTTCAGTTAGGACTCGACCTTGACTAGACATGCATGCAAACTACTCAATATGCACATGACATGCATGCAACATGAAACATGCATGCATGCATGAAACATGCAACATGGAATATGCAACATGCAACATGCAACATGC
>JZKD02S1081680.1:0-13155 GCA_000966675.3 Picea glauca | reverse complement strand
CCAATGCCTGACCTAGCCTATTATAGCTTCCTATCCCGACACACTTGTCGTGCTCCTTCATTTTATTCATCACATTACTCGATTTCTCCCTTAGCTTCATCACCCTCCAATGCTCGAAATTAGGATGAGAATGATTGGTATCTAGTCTTTGTTGAGGAGGAATTATCTCTGGTTCATCCCCAACTTACTGTTGAATTATTGGCAGAAGCTCCTATGAGTTCTAAAAATATATTAGTCCCTGCTATTAAAGTGGGAGGTAATTCTCATGCCCAAGTGCAAGAAAATAATTCGAGTTTCCCTGTGCTTAAGGAGGTGGCTCCTGTAATAGTCGAATAAGTGGTTCTGGAAGTTGTAGGTCCATATATAGTGGTTACTTAGAACAAGGAAGCAATGACTGAATTTACTCCCTAGTGGGGATTCTCCGAGGAGAAATTGAAACTCATTTTTGAATTTCATCGGGATGTTACAGATTATTTTTATCGTTGGGAAATCTTGAGTCGTCGACTAGATGTTTTATTCGACTCTTTCTCAAGAAATCTTGTGAAGCAAAGATGCCCAACCTATTGCCTACAATTTTCCTTCACTCTGGCTTGGCCACATTCTCCACCAGAAGATAGGGGTCACAACAATTTTGGTGTATGAAATTCTCTTGTTTTTTTTTTAGTTTTTCTAATTCTAGGAACAAAATAATATTTACTTTAGGCCTTCTTTGTTGTACATATTTTCTACATCTTAGTTATGGAAATCAACAGAGTCATGGACACCTTTCAAAGGGTCTAGTTCTTGTTCTGGTTTCCATTTTTTTTCATAACAAGCTACATGATCCTTAGTATGTATATGTCTTTTGAACTTTCAAGGTAATACAACTTTTTATTTACAAAAAAACATAAATATTTTCTCTACAAAACCCTTATGGGAGAAAACCCATCTASAAKATGAGKCCGCTCTATTMTCTTTTCTCTGGTATTGAAATAATGTAAGTACAAAGGAGAAGCCACTCTCCATGGAGTTACCTAAGACCTGTAGCCTGTTAAGCTACTACAGAACATTAACCCCCTCTGTTACGCTCTGTAATTTCCGACTCCCAGTTGTTCTTCTCTCTTGTGGAACAAAAAAACAATAACATAGAATGGAACCCCTTCTCCCCATAGGGGCTCGGTATTTAAGATCACCTGAAAGCCATCTAGGGGTAGGTTTTCTTACTTCCTCAACCCTCAATTGTGAAAGGGTTTTGAACATTCTAGAATTTTATGGAAATTCAATTTATGAGAAAAAAATATGCATGAGAAAATGATAATTCAAATTAAATAAACGCAATTTCTTGACATTCAACATAGTTGAAGACAAAAAATTAGGAGCACATAAATATAGAAGGAGATAAAAAATAGTTTTATTTGGAATATATCAAAAAATAATAGTTATTTACATATTCCTGGAAATTTAAATGTGTTTGTCATATACACTAGGATTGGGGATCCTGCGGACCATAAGAGAAATATTTACAAGAAATAGGACTTTGGAAATAAGAAGTGGGCGATGATAGAGTGTAATACCTGAAAATAAGAAATTGGAAGGTATCAAGCTTTGGCTAGAGATTTCTATTCAGAAAAGGTGGAATAATTGGATTGATAAACAAAGGAGGATGTGATCAGTATAGAATTACATCAATGGTACATATCAGTATTTTTTCTATTTGTTTGTTGATGCCTTTTTTGTTTCCTTTCGTCGGCAACCCGCTTCAACTCCATTTCGACGAATTATTCAATGTAGCTTCTCCACGGGGGACGTTGATCTCATTCCAGATTTTTGTGTTGAAAAGTTCATTTTCTAATTCCTTTAGATAAATAGAAAGATTACGCAGAGCCTGATCAATGTCTTCATTCTGTATCGAATAGTCGACTAGGCAGTTTTCCACGTCATCTTCACCATATTCAAGGATGCTGTAAATTTTTTCTAAAGACAATGCCTTAAAAATATCAACTTGTTTATCGAAGGCTTGCTTAGTTAAGGTTAACGAGTTGATGCTTACCTTGGGGTCTTGGAAATCATTGTTCCTTCCTGCTAAGTCTATTTTGGTCAGCTTTTTGAATATTGTTTCTCTCTTTGATATGGCTTTCTCACATGATTGGACAATGAGATGCAGGTTCTTTAGCTTCTCTTTCCATCATGCTTCTAATTGAGTGATCCGGATTTTGTAGGGGAGATCATGTTGTCTTCTTCTCGTGTCTATCATGTTGTTGACATGGAGGCCAAAAGGGATGACCGTGTCCCAATAGAAACTTTCTTCATTTTTAAAAACTTTCTGCAAATGTTCAAGCAAATTATGTTCCCTCGTTTCAAGGGAATGCATAGTTTGTGATGTTTTTCAGGCCTCAATATTCAGTTCCATTCTTTTCTTTATATTATTCTCCACATATAATCTACATAATGGGAGGAGGTTGGAGGATCCTTTTAACTTGGCTACAGGGGTGGAAAGCATGGCTATTGCTAAAGGACTGGTAAGCAATGGCATAGGAATCAAAGCTTCCTCCAATTCCTTGACCTGGTCCTTTAGTCTGGAATTCTTGGCCTCAGCGACTCGAATGGAATCATTAAGAGAATATCCGGTTTCTCTGTGAATTCGAGAGATTTGGAATGACCACATGTTTGCAAGGTCAACCTATGAACGAGATTTTCCTTTCTTATTGTTTACATCTCTGATTTCAATAATTAATTTTTTAGACTTGATGTCAAAAATAACACTCTGGAATACGAAGGATTCATCTTCGTCAAAATTTTCGGTATCAACTATGTCCATTGGAACACTATGTTGGATCGTGTCTCCAAGTTGATCAATGTTGCGGAATATGCTATTCAAATAGGTGTCAAGTTCCATGTTCTCACTCTCAATTTTGGGCTCTTCCGCCTACCCTACAATTTTTTTTCTCTTCCTCTCCAAAGAAATCTTGTGAGAACTATCAATTTTAGGATGAGGACGGTTGTTATCTCCTCCTCTGTTTGAAGAAATTTGGGTTTCTTTATTACTATGGTAGGTCATTGCAGCGATGCTCCGGGATGTCGTGATTTTGGGAGTGCTTTGCGGCGATTGAATACTCTGCTCACCAGGGCCTTTAACCCATTTCTTATACAATTCAGTGGTTCTTTGCAATGTGTGGAGTTCACTGACATTAGAAGAAGGAGTGTTGTCCCAAGTGTCTCTGTTTTCTCTCAGGCGTTTCTGGAAAAAAGAATTGTTGAGGCCAATTGTAAGTAAATGTTCTAAAACAAATTATTAGGGTTGAACCCTCTTAAATTTTCAACATATCTCAGGTTCATGTTATTGAAATGTGCTGCGAATTTATCAATTTTGTTGATGTTCCTTAATACAAAGTCAATGACTTTCCAAGGTAGAGGAATGAACTATTTTTTCTCTTCTCATGGAATAGATGCAACCACTAGTTGTATTGCCTTGTTATTTTTGTAACAAACATTATGTTTGTAATGTGACATGGAAGGAGAGCAAGTTTTTTCTTGGAGCCAAAAATTCTTATCACACTGTAATCATCCATTTCTTCAAGCACCCCCTTCTTGTCCAAAAACTTGGTCGCTTGGTCAGATATGCAAGGAGAATCTTCTCCTAATAACATAACTTTGAAAACAAAGACAAAGTCATTAAAAACCTCATAAAAATAGTAGGAGACCTTGTGCTTCCACAAGGCCTGGTACCAAAAGGTTATTGGGTCGAATTCCCAGTTTACCCTCCTGGACATGGATAGTTTTGGAAACCGACAACAATGAGCTATTGCAAAAAGCAAGTAGGATGACATATACAATTTCTTGTCCTTTTTGAAGCTTGACAATTGGGAATAGATTTCATGGGAATTTAGCTTCCCCCAATAAAAAATGGCTTGTTCCTTGACTGTGAAATACAAAATATAAAGAACCATGCGGGAAATAATTGGTGTGGATTCATGTCCCGTTATTCTTGTAAACAACCAGGCAATTTCCCAGAATTGATTTTTAAATGAACTAACTTGCAAGTCTATGATATCTTCAGGAACTGCCATCGGGTCTTCTAGGAAATTAGGAAAGAGGTCGAACCCATTATTATTCTTTCTTAGTAACTTCCTGAAGTCTTCTCCATTGAACGTCAATGTTGGCTTCGATAATCTTAAAATCTAGCGGAAGATCTGAGGCGACAAAGAAGCAAAGGAGTGGTTACGCAATCAAATAATTCTTTGGTCTTAAATGTATTTATCCATGCACCAGGATACCAACTCCTTACAGTCAAAAACTTTAGGGACACAACCTACGCGAACAATCCCAGAGGACCAAATTATTTTGTTCTGTGTGGAAGGGGATGAGTAGTAAGAATATTCCCTAGACCACTGGAAGTTCTAGTCTTCATGCCTGAGGATGTTCACTGTATCTCCACATAAATGATGTTGAGTTGGTGCCATTAGTTAATGAGATCGTCTTTTTTCTCCAGAACATGATTGAAATGAACAATTGGATGGTATAATATAACCCCCCATAAATATTGATTCAATGCGTGTGAATGGAAAATGTCCTCGAGCTCTTCGCTCATTAATGAAAATATCTATGGGTGTTGGATGATGAGTTGTTAGAAGTAAAGATTAATTATTGCATACTTAGAAGTGCGAAGGTGGTGGATAGGACAAAGAGAAATTAAGGATTGGAGGTTTCGTGAACAATCCAAGCCGACGACGTGCGAATGACATTCCATGATATTTGAAATTAACACACGAAAGGGATAATAAAACCCTCTGTAAATCTTGGTTTAATGCGTATTAATGGCAAATCTTCTCAAGCCTTTCGCTCATCAATGACAATTTATACGGTTCCTCCATGAATGGATGTTATCATTAAAGCTTACTAATTTCATATTTAGAAACAAGACCTTATATATATATATATATATATATATATATATATATATATATATATATATATAAGGTCTGGTTTCTAAATATGCAATTAATATACATTTTTTTATTATAAATAAGTGCGAAGGTGACTAAGATGGGGAAGAGAAAGACAGGAATGGCCAAGTCTGAAAAGTGGTCGGACGGGCTTCAAAATAGGTTTACAGGAGATAATCAGTAGACGTGAGGACTCGACGATCAAATTGTAGCTCTCAAAACTTTTGAGTGAAAATAGTGTAACGAGGAAGAGGGTATGATGTGAGAGTCCAGTTATAAATTTGTATATCGCGACAGTCTGGGTTCTCTTTGGAGGTCACAGAACAATGGAAGTGCAATCTAGAGGTCACCTTCTCAGGAATCCACAATCCGAAATGTGGATAGGTATGGAATGGGGAAACCATGAGTCCGTCAACCCACACAGCTAGACATTTTCGGTAAAATGATTAAGTAACAAGAAGGAGAAAGTAGAGGGAAAAGGGAAATGAGAATTTGGTTAAGTATAGAAGAGGGAAAAGAAGGGATAATATATTCAAATCTGTAATAGATATCCCATTTCGTGGCAAGATCTTTTCTGCATGTTTCTGGAAAAGTTGTAAACTTATTGCATATACTTGGAAAGAAGTGTGAAGGCAGAGGGTATAGGAAAAAGTGACTAGGAACTGGAAATTGTCTAAACCGACCAACTCGATGATCTGCAAAAGAGAATCCAAGAAATGGCCAAGTGTGGAAAGCAGTCAAACAAGCTTAAAAATAGGGTGACAAGGGTTCCCGAGGAGACGTGAGGCTCCGATGGTCAAATTGTATGTATCAGAACTTTTTAGTGCAAAATGTGTAATAGGAAGAGGGGATGATTTGGGAGTTCAGAAGTCAATTTGTATATCACGGAAGATGGGGTGTTGTTTGCAAGTCAAGAAACAATGGAAATCCAGTTCACCTATTCGGGAACCCATAAGAGAAAAATTTGTTGAGTATGCAGTAGGTAAATGATATTCAAATTATACCTAGTATATTGATATTTGTAATAGATATCCCATTACCTGGCAGGATATTTTCTGCATGTTTCTGGACAAATTGTCTACAGACAGTTACCATGACTCTCTCCTAGAGGCATGGTGAGTTGTTAGGATTAAACTCAGTTATTGCATAGTTGGAAAGAAGTGAATGGGTGGTGGGCACAAGAAACAACAAATAGGAATTGGAGGCACGAAAGAGATTCCAATAAATGAGCAAGTATGGAAAGAAGACGAACGGGGTTGAAAATGTGGTGACAATAGTTTCCCAAGAGATGTGAGGACATGAACGTCAAATTGTAGGGCTCAGAACTTATGAGTGCAAACTGTGTATCATAGAAGAGGGTATGATGTGGGAGTCCGACAATGAATTTGTATATCGCGGAAGTCTAGGTGTTGTTTGTAGGTCATAGAATAATGGAAGTGCAATGTAGAGCGCGCCTACACAAAAATCCGCTATCTGAAAATTTTCTAGGTATGGAATGGTAAGCGTTCGATCGGAGTCGGGATACAAAATCATGAGTGAAAAGGTTAACCCGTGATCTCGCCAACCCGCACAAATAGACATTTTAAGAAAAACGACTAAATAACCAGAAAGTGAAAGTAAAGGGGAAAACCAAATAAGAATTTGGTTAAGTATAGACGAGGGAAAGGAAGGGATAATATATTAAAATATGTGTATCAGAGAATACTTTTGAATGCAAACTATGTATCACGTAAGAGGGTATGATGTGGGACTCTAGAATTGAATTTGTATATCGCGTAAGTCTAGGTGTTGTTTGTAGGTCACAGAACAATGGAAGTGCAATGTAGAGCTCACCCACCTGGAAATATGCGATCTGAAAAGTTGTTATGTATGGAATGGGAAGAGGTTGGTCAGAGTCAGGATATAAAAGAATGAGTGAAAATGTCAACCCATGAGCCCACCAACCCACACAACTAGACATTTTCGGAAAAACGGCTAAATAACCAGAAAAAGAAAGTAAAGGGTAAAAACAAACGGGAATTTGGTTAAGTATAGAAGAGGGAAAGGAAGGGATAATATATTAAAATCTATAATAGATATTCCATATCCTGGAAAGATATTTTATGTATTTTTCTAGAGATGTCAGCATTAAACTTCAATTATTGCATACTTGAAAGAAGTGCGAAGGTGGCAAGCATAGGAAACAACGATTAAGAATTGGATATTTTGTGAACCCGCCAACCCGACGATACACGAAAGGGATTTAGACAAATGGCAAAGTATGGAAAGCAGACAGATGGGCTTCAAAATGGGGTGAAAATAGTTCCACGGGAGACGTGAGGACCCGACAGTCAAATTATAGCTCTCGAAACTTTTGAGTGCAAACTGTGTAACGGGGAAGAGGGTATGATGTGAGAGTTCGATTGTAAATTTGTATATCATTGAATTCTGGGTGCTCTTCGGAGGTCTCAAAACAATGGAAGTGAAATCTAGAGCCCCCCTTCCCGGGAATCTACGATAGGAAATGTGGCTAGGTATGGAATGGGGAAGCGATTAGTCGAAGTTGCGATATAAAATGACTAGTGCAAATCTGAAGCCATGAGTCCACCAAACCGCGTAGACAGACATTTTCGGTAAAACGAATAAGTAACAAGAAGGATAAAGTAGAGGGAAAAGAGAAATGAAAATTTGGTTATGTACATAAGAGGGAAAACAAGGGCTAATATGTTCAAATCTGTAATAGATATTTCATTTCCTGGCAAGATAATTTTTGTATGTTTCTGGAGTTGTATACTTATTGCATATACTTGGAAATCCCCATTGCAAAACCATCATTTTCTAGTCCAATATTTTATCCAATTACCTCTTTTCTATTGTCCTTTTACCATTAAAAAGGATCTGAGAAAATGCTTTGTTGAAGATCAGTTTTTATCACAACTTCTAGGAGTGGTTGTGCTCTTGATACATTCTTACATTACTTTGACATATTAACATGTGCCAACCTGGGGATCGACGACCATAGAATTGGCTAGGTATGAAAAGCAATGGCGGTTGGTCGAACTACCGTAAATCGTGGTTGAATATCGAACCTCTATGGTGAGTTATTGCCTAGTAAAAGCATAAGGAATGTGCATTGGAAAGGGAAAGAATGTTGTGGGGATTGAAGAGAGTGATAAATGGTTTGAAACTTAAGTGAACAATGAATTCCATGAGTACGAGGTCGAATTGTAAATCATAGAAGTGTTGGGTGTAAAATGTATATCACGAAAGTGTTGTATGAAAGATGTATATTATGAAAGTGTTGTGTGAAATATGTATATCACAGAACAGGGAGCATAAGAATTCAATAACGTTAATTCGAGACCCAAACGTGAGATAATTGGCTAAGTGCTGAAAGGGATGACGATCGATCAGGTTGATGATGTGATGATATAGATGGAGATTGGCTAACCCGGGAACCCGCGACCAATCCATGAGCTAGAGAAAGTGAGGTTCAAGTTTAAAGATATTTTGTCTATATTTATTTAAAATGTATTCATATTAATGTATCTTAATAGATTATTAAGGTCCAAATGTAAACCATGTTCGAATTTGTGGATGAATTGTAGACGACTGAAGTTTTGGGTGCAATATGTGTAGTGTCCCCAAGGTCGAGCCTCGTTGTAAACCATGTTCTGAAAGGAATTGTAATTATGTTTTATAGGTTGGTGAGCCAAGTTTTTTATAAGTTGGAGGCTTATCTGTTTGTTAGGCCAGGGAACCTGAGTGTTGAAGGCCAGGAGCTTGCTGTTGTATATGTAATCATGCAGAACAATTAATAAAATATAAACGTCGCCATGTGCAGATCGACCACGATGAATGAGTGAAGGGGGACTAAGAATCCATAGAGTGGGAAAGGAATTAGGGGTTGGAAGGTGGGAAAAGGGGCTAAGTGTTGAGCCTAGGGGGATTAATCCTTGGGAATAATATTTTAATATTATTCCAAAAGATATGTCCATTATATGTTTTAACCTAAGTCCTTTTGGAAGGACATGTGATTTCCAAATGGTGGGAGGAACGCATGCTGAAGGAGGCATGCAGTCGCATGGGGGACAAGTGTCAACCTTGGTGCATGCAATAAAACGATGAGACGAGTCGTGCTGGGGGGTTCCTCCTCCATTCTACATAACCGTCGGAGCATTAACCCGTCCAACCTCTGCAAGAGATACCCTCGTGCACTCTGAACCGAAAAGGCGGGTGTCTGTATTTGCTTCTAGAAGGCTGGACACCCTTTCAGTTGTGAACCGTTAAGTTTGTGTCGACCCCTGCATCGACAACTCGTCACGAAATCCTAAGAACCAGAAATTGAGTCTATCCCGTGTTGCCGGATTGAGGAAATGGAAGTGTCCAGTCCCTGATAAGCCTGGTTATGCTGTGGCACCTGTTTGTTGCTGCCCTGGGGTGTTCGTGTCTAGATTCCTGTTGACTGTGGTGGACGTGTAGTGTTTGACCATGTATGTTAATTCTGAAAATATGAAACATCTTCTTTCTGAGCGTTGAGCCTATGTGTGGAGCCTTGTCCGAAGCCATATCCATGAGACCATCTGCCATTGTTGAACCGGTTGGAAAGCCGTGTCTTTTTTTTCCCCATTGGTTGTGTGGCCATGCAGTGCTAGACTACGTGGGGCTTGTTGGCCAGTTTTACAACACTCTCTCCAGGTGAGAGAGGTGATTGGGATTGGAAGAACAGGTTGTTGGCCTGTGAGTGATTCTCTCCAGGAGAGAGAGTGTACAGAGGAAGGAGGAAACTCCTGGAAGGAACCTTGTAGCTGCCACAGATCCCAGAGACTTCTGGTCTGGCCTGTTGCTGTAACCCAAGGCAAGGGAGGTTAGCAGTTGAAGGACTGTCCAAGTGACAGAGAAGGTGTATACTCCTAGGGTGGAACAGGCATGTGGGGAATGAGGGTCTGTGGGAAGTGAGCGTGAGAGGTTCCTGGGAGAGAATTCCATCCTTGTGGCAGTGTGTTGTTTCCCTGTAACCTCAGCCTAGCCTAGGATTCCTTGTCTTGGGGTGGAGGTTAGTCCTAGCTCGAGGGTGACCCACTGTTGAGCTTATGAGCAGTGCAGTCTAGGACTGGGAGGTTTGTGGAAGGCCTGCACTTGGTTGGTGGATTCTACCACTATTAAAAGATAAGTATATGATTATGTTTTAATCATGTTTTGCATGACTCTACTGCTTATGTTATCATGATTTCCGCTGTGTATATGAATTAGTATGAAATGCTATTGATTGTTAATTATGGTAGTAACTCATAAGAATACTCTGTGTAGAATGTGTTTATTTGTTTAAACGCATGGGATTTATAATACCTGTAGGAGTTATGTACAAAGTGGTGTTAAAGATTCTTTTTAAGAGCGATTAAACCTTGGTATCCAGAAAAGGTGCGCTACAGTTTGGTATCAGAGCCAAGGTTTCGACACTGAGACGAGATGGACCAGTGGAGTGGTCTTTGGACCAAGAATGCGAGGGGAAATTGGGTCTGGAAGGCCAATTTCGGAGCCTAGTTTGCTCCAAAGTGTCAAGGAGTTACTAGACGAGTTTTTAAGCTCATGAGGTATAGCAGCGTTATGAAACCGCAGCCAGTGTGGCATAAGTCTACAGGGAGAGAGGACTCCACACCAGAAGTGTAGGAGATTTAGGATCTGTTCGAAAGGGAAGGTGAACTCTCATAACCATTAGATATGGAAAGTGTGCGTGGGGTTTAAAGCCCTTTGGAATTGCACAAGAGGAAAGAAATCGGGACCAAGAATCCCCAAGGTCCATGGGAATATCTGGACCGTTGATATTTTTTTCCACGTCCAGGAAGTCATGGAAGAATGCATAGGTAGGAACCAATCTGAGCCATCAGATCTCGACTGGAAAACTCGACAGTCGTTGGATCTGTCAGGAGTTACCCGAGGGTTAAACCCCCAGTGAATAGGGGTGAACGCCCCGAAATAGATCTAGACTGTCCGAATGACGGAGGCCACGTGTCATGAGATTTCCCATTTCGGGAAATCAGGAATCACAAATTCAGGAGTTCCGATGACAAGAGGTCTGGCTCTTGCCTTGATAAATCCCAACCTATAATATCGAGACGATAGCATGTGGCTAAGTCCCGATGAATGGACGAGATTCCTTCGGGGAATCTTAGGGTCTATAATGACCGTTAGATGTGGAGAAGATATGTCAACTTTAAGCCAGGGCGTGAATGCGCATTAAGGTAAGTAGCGAGCAGATCTGGATGGCCAGAGTTTACCCAACGAGATCTATGGCTGAGGCTTCATTCTGGAGCCCCTTGCCATTCTGCCTTTAATGGGGGGGTTGTCCGAAATAGTGTGGCGTGTGAAGTGGGGCCCCCTCCTATCATGTCAACCACCGTGTCGCATTTCCCCCTCTGCCACCTGTACTCCACTTAACCGCACGATGAGGCCTATTCTCATTGGCCATTCTGTAGCCCTCGAAAACCCGAAATCCTGAAACAATCTACACCATAGATTGTGGGAGAAGAACTTGACCGTTGGATCAAGTAAGTTAGTAGACAGTGATTTCGTGATTTCGGCAAATGGAAGTTCAAGATGTGTGGATGCACGAACTTCCGATGTCCAAAACCCCGAAATCTCGAAAGAATTTGCGCCGTAGATCTGAGAAATATCTGACCGTTGGATTTTACTAAGAATGGATGTGGACACATGGAGGTGTACCACGTGCCAGTGGGTTGAGAAGAAAAGTGAGAGTGGTGGGACCCGATGACATCGTTAAAAGCAACATGGACCCTCATGAACATGCCACGTGCCACTGTGGTTGTGGGTGACCACTGTTCTATGTGGGTCCGGAGGATAAAGTAAATTTGGATTTTGGAAGTCGGGCCTTGGGAAGGAAAGCAAGTCTAAAATCCTCATGGACCGAAATCCCGAAACCCGAAGTCCCCGGTACCGAAAACCCAAAGGCAGAAAATCCCAAAATGACGAAAACGAAAGTTTCGAAAACCCGAAAATTGCAGAGCCGAACAGAGCTCGGAAAAGTCATGAAATTGAAACATTTTCTTAACATCGACTGTTATGAAAGATGAGGAATTTTCAAGAAACAAAGGCCTGACAAATTCTAATCATCTACGCATTTGTATTGCAAAAGGTTGACGAGTGCCAGAACTGATTTGAATTGCCACAAAGTGCAAAGAAATGGAAGAGACACATAATTCTTCCAGTTCAGAAAATGAAGCTCAGAAGAGATAGCATGGAACTTTTGGTATGAAGAGTGTGCATATCTAGCGCAAGGAGTGCTTATAGAGGGAACCTGTTTTAAGTTCAAAAGACTCCAGGAGACGAGCGTAGAAGATGCCAGGAGGACACCAAAAAGTCTTTTGGAAAAAATTGAAGGGTCAAGTTCCTTTGAGACTGATTAAGTTAAAAGCTTTGAGAGAAACAAAGCAAGTTCACACACCGAGCGCAAGTGTGGGGTAAGGTGAAGTTAAAATTTCACTAACCGAAGCTTGGAAGTGAAAACACCATCGAAACCTTTGAATCATTCAAAATCCTTCAATTTAGGGAGGAAGTCAATTCTAGAAGAATTGATGCCAAGATATTTGGAAAGAAGTCATTTAGAAATTGAACGAACGGTCAAAATTCTCCGTGGAGAACTCGCGAAATCGCGGGGACCGTAAGATAGCCAGAAGTTGGAAGGTGGTTAGTGGATGGAGAAACTCCCCACTCTAGGATCTAGGATAAAGTGGGTCATTGATCGTGGTTGGTTTGACGAGTTGAATCATTTCGTAAATTCAGGGATCACGAACTTGGAGCACAGGCCAAATTCTTGGTCACTCCAAGTCCCGAATCACGAAAGAAGATTAACAAGTATAGAGTTGGATGGTGGAGTGCTTCCAAGAAGAAGTGCCAGAAACCCGTGAGCCATCGGATCCAGCCAAATGCGAGGAAGATAACGCTGAGAGTCATTCAGTACTCAAAGTCTCACGGGAGGTATTGAACCGTCGATCTCAGGGAAGATTAAACCGTTGATTCCTTTCATCGGGAATTCAGAGAATCGAAAGTTGGGAGAACAGAGGAAGTTGTTCTCAAAAATCTTGAAACGCAAACTTACGATTCACGAGGAAATATTTAGATCATTGAATCACGGTGAGTGTTAGTTGTTGATCTGACACACTTGAATTTCATGAAGACGGAAGTTGAAAGAGGGAAGAGAACTTCTTTCTAATTTCGCGAACCGCGAAGTCCCAAT
>JZKD02S1081668.1:197030-208002 GCA_000966675.3 Picea glauca | reverse complement strand
ATATATATATATATATATATATATATATATATATATATATATAATTTTTTGTTATAATATTTTTATTAGAAATTATATAAAATCATTTATTTACATAAAATTAACCAAATATTTTTATTAAAAATTGGATTCCTTACAATATTATTATTATTATTTATATTTTTTTTAATTAGACATTAAGTTCAAAGGGTATGTATTCGTCATGTTTTTTTGCTATAATAATATTATTATTAATTATAAAAAAATCAAATTTACATAATGTTTGAGAAAATATTCCACTATAAATTACATTCCTTACATTATTTTTATTATTATTTATATCAGTATTAAACTTAAGTTCGTATCTTCCCTTTTGAGAAAGCTTAATAATGATAATGAGCCCTAATCACATTAATAGTTGCCCCTCATGCATTTAAGGAGATAGGATGGGAATTTAATATGAAAGGTTAGTACTCATAAAGGAAATAGGTCATTCATTACCTTCAATATCCTTCTACGTTAAAATTGTCGCAAGAGAATGATCAAACATAAATGTATAAAGAAGACATACATGATTAAAATCAGAATTGTGCAACACCAAAGCATTGGAAATTACGGCTTTGATTTTCTCAAAGGATTCCTTCTCTTCTTTATTCCACTTAAATTCTACATCTTTCTTGAACATTTTCTGCAATGACTTTAGGATTTCAGCGAAATCAAGAATGAATTTGCATATAAAAATGATCTTCCTAAAGAAGATTGCATAACCTTTTCATTATATGGAAAGGGTAACTAAGATATGAATTTAAATCAATCAGAATCTATGGTTATACCCTCTTTTTCAATTATATTTCCTAGTTGTTTGCCTTCAGTGACTACGAAAATACTCTTCTTCGGATTGAGCGAGATCTCATACTTCAGACACATTTCTTTTTTTATATAAGTAAGCTATGATATTAATATGAATAAAGATTACATATGGACATACATGAGAATTTCAACATTTGCAGTCCCACAGAGACCATGATAGTCTCCAAGGCTCAAAACTCAAAAACTAAAAGTAGTCCCTGCCCCTTATGGGAAACCAAGCCTTAACCAAACTAAAAATATCATACTTAGTTAGATTATGTCTTTCATTACTTGAAGTTGTCTCTGAAAGCCTAGATGGAATAAAATTAGTAAGATATGCAGAGAACAAGATGTCATTGTTCATGATGAATCTGGGGGCTGGTGAGGTCTGTTGTCTCTTGTTGAGTAGCACCTTTTGAAGACTCGGTCTCACCATAATTTCTGGCAGGTGGGGTGAAGTTTCCACCTCATGGCCAACCAAGTGATAACCTCAAACATATAGCCACACTGAATTTCCAATGCTTCATGCCTACTCTTCAGAGGACGAAAGTCTTTCTCCTTGGGGAGCATTCCTATGGACACCATAGTCTTGGTGTGCCAATATAATTCAAGGGTTCTGTAAAACTTTGAGTTTCAAGACCGGGTGCATCCCATATCTGGAATAAAGCTTTCAATCTGAGCCTCCACATCTTTTTTTTTTTTGTAAGTAAGAGATTTTATATATAAAGAGCCTTCAAAATCCAAACCAGAGTTACAGAAGCTTGAAAACAACCGTGTTGTAGTTACCGAACTGCCCCAGGAAAGGGGAAACCAGTTCATCCAGCCGGCTAAGTCTAGCAATTTTACAGTTTAATAGTCTTAGATAAACAAAGCTAATTTGACTAGGCTACAACTAAGAAAATAAACTAGTGAAAAGATCAGATTCCCAGTGGGGTGAGACACTTGGCAAATAACCTGGCCAGGTGGCTTGGTATGCCGCATCCCAAGGTTCTTCTTCGACATGCGTCCCTTTCCCTTCCATTTGCATGTCAGCATCCAAGTTGCCCTCTTCCAGGTTGGTAGCTGGCAGAGTGTCTCCGGGTGGATTGTGCACGTGGACGCCCATAGCTGCCGCAACCTCCGTGTCCCCGTGTGTGGCCTGCACCAAGTCGTCACCTTTTGGCTGTTGCACTTGTTCATTCCTGTCGACGGGCTCTGCATGGGGCAACTCTGTTGCTCCCGCGGCTTCTGGAGTGGAGTGGAAAGCCCCCTGGAAGGTGGAAATGATCTGAAGGAAAGCCGAGGTCTTCCCATCCAATAGTTGCAGTCAGAAATGAAGGTCCTCCAATCCTTGCCAGAGCTCAAAAACCAGCCCATAGAGGATGGCCAGGCTGTACTCCAGCTGCGAATCTGGGATGGAGTTGGTAGAAGAGTGTGGCCTGTGCTGGGCATTCCGAAGAAAGGATGGCACCTCCAAGGGTGGGCGGGAGGGGCAGGCTGCCGGTGCAAAAGAAGACCCGTTGGCTAGGGAAATTGAAGGAACTGCGGAAAATCATGAGAGAGATCCCAGCGAGCTGTCGGTAATGACCAGACCTTCAAACCGAGAGGCAGGCGGGGTGGAGATGGTGAGAGGTTCCAGCTCGGGCTGCGAAGGCTGCGAGGAGTGCGTAGAGGGCGAGCCATGGGGAGAAACAGATACTCGAGGCTGAGGAGGATTCCATGGAGATCCTCTCCTTGGCCTCCCTCTTTGCCGCAACATTTTGAGCTCGCAGGGAAGGCAAAACTAAGAGGAGAGTCCCAGATGGATGTGGAGAGCCTGGAGAAGATCGAAGGGGGTGAGCACCATGGAGGATGGAAACCAGAGTAAACCAGGTCTGGGCGGCTGAGGGATAAGAGGGTCGGGACGCATACGGGGGTTAATGGTGCATGCAAACAGAGAAGCCATGGAGGAGAAAACAATGGGAGTCGGGTGCACCAACGTTAATGGTGCAGCGGGCGTCGTAGCGGCAATTAAATGCATGGATTAGATGGTGGGGCTTGGCACGAGCCCGACACATGGTCCCCTGCCATGCTGGCCTGTACGCTCCTCCTCATCCCGCCATGTGGCCCTCACTAACACCTCATCCGGGGTTGAGACTCCACATCTTCATCTTCATGAAACTATCTAATTTTCCTAACTTCTTCCTCAATCTCACACATCCCGACTTTATGAGCCTCATGGACATAATCCTCATATAACTTGGTTGCTTAAATGGTTGCTTTCACAACACGGGGGGATGAACAGAGAGGGAGAGAAGGATTTCGTCCTCTTTGGGCCATTTCTAAACAAGCAAATGGGAGAAGTACACCAACAATAGGTGTTCAAGAATTAAACTGGCAACAGAGCAAGATACTCATAGAACTAGGAAAGAGTAGATCGATGTCGTTGAGCCAAACCCTTGTGTTTATAACCAGGAGAGAGCCCCAATTGAAGTCCCACTCAACATCCATTAACAGGTGAGTCATGAGTGGAAAAATTGATTGTTGATCGTGGGATATTCACGATAATTATGCAATGGAGGGAACCCTCCTTCATTGCTACCATCATTCCCAAACCTTGATACTGTATGACCTTCATCGTTTTCGTGCGAGAGAGAGGGAGGAATGATACCATTATCGAACCTTGTATACAAATAATAACCTTCCATACCATCAAACTATGATGAGACGTTGACATGACCTAGGGTAGCATTCTGGGAAACATCTGGAGTGACCACTGGATAATAATGCTGGCTCATTGTCTTCATTTGAATGTGTGGGTGAGGTATCTCCTTTATTGTACCCCCCATGTTTTCATGATTCCTGACGAACACCCTATCTAGGGTACTTCAGACATGTTTCAAAAATCTATGTTAGATGTGAAATATGATCTACTATGTTCTTTGAGTACATAGTTACATCATCCATGTTAACAATGAAATTATGGTTAATCAAACTACGAAAAGAAATGTCAAATTTGTTGATGTTTTGGTCGATGCAGAGGTATTTTCCTCTTAAACAACTTATCTTAGAGAAGAGGAATATTCCAAGAAGTCAAAGGAATACCATTGAACAGTTGAAGAACACCCCAGAAAATAATAAAGTAAAACAGAAGACCACAAAAGATAACTCGACCCACAGGAAATAATAATAAAGTGGAAATATATTTTCCAGGAAGAGAAGTCAACCCACAGAAATAATAAATACCCATAATAAGAATTCGGCCCAAACATGCACCCAGATTAGTATAAATACCAATATGGGTTAGTTCATTTGCACAGTCAAGGAGTTATCCCTCTGGAGTGCGCACTAGGCAGTTGCAGTTGTAGCTGCAACTATAGTTTCGCTATTTCTGGTTTCTGGTCCTCTTGGAGAGCGTGCCCACTTTGGGGAAGGATATTCTTGGTGGTTCTTGGTGATATTTATTATGCACTACCTCTGGAAGATTTGCACTAAGGTTGTGTGGTGCTTCCTAGTTTCTTAGTGCCAGGTGCAGTAGTAGTTGCAGTTACAATAACAGTTGCAGTAACAGTTGCAGATGCAGTAGCAACTGCAGCTGCAATTACTAGTTGTGCCAGTTCTGTGGTGCGCTAGTGATGCGCCTATATTGCGCCAGTTCTATGGTGACTCAGTTGTCTACCCTCACTAGGGTTTGAAAATAATAAGAGATAAGTATTCAGTTATTCATTTTTTGTTTTCTCTTGTGATTACAGCAGGTTCGTGGTTGTATTGGAATATTCTCTCTAAGAAAAGTTGGTTGGGTTTTTCCTCGAGTCTGGGGTTTTCCTAGGATAAATCTTTGTGTCCTCTTGTGCTTGTTTATATGTTTCTTATATACATAAGTATATGATTATTGAATGTTAAACAAAGATTAAAATACTATGGTAAATCTAATGTTAACAAAACTAATGAAAATCTAACATGGAATCAGAGTAGGTTTCCTTCAGAACAGTCTAATTGCTAGAAGGAAGATCGTAAGATTTGCCACATTGCTGAGATTTGTCATTGCAGATGCAACTTGTCGCTACATAGTTTTATTTGTCAAGATCTTTGATCACTTGCTATAAATTTGATTGGGACAAATTCCACCTCTGATCAACTCACCCTACTCTAGCGCACCTATTGCCCTTCTCAGATTGACTTTCCGTCAAAATTAAATTTTTAGGGTTTTAGGCTTGTTGACATTTTCTTAGACATTGAACCTTCTAATTCATATTTCTAACCTTTTCTTATTGATGTAATGTCTCATATTAGAAGAAAAAGTTGGATGGTGTGATTATATATAATATGAGGGTGTTTGTAGGAGACGTACACTTGGGAAAATGACATTTATCCAAGAAGTAACAGTACACCAAAGGGATCTTAGATCTAGTGCACTCAGAGGAAGCCCAATAGTTGGAGGCAACAATGACGATGTCTCCTACAATATAGAAGAACTCAAATGGGATAGCATTAGCTAGACTCCAGTTTTTCATATCATGTTTGGTATTTTATATTTTCGCAGCCTAAGTAAGTGTTGTAACTAGAATAACATTCTTTAAAGTTCTATTACTGCTATTGCTATCAAATGTTTAGTAACACTTGAATATTGTTGGTATTATGATCATTAAGTAAAATCTCATTGTTAAGTATTAATGATGCACTTTTTTACAAGATAAATTGATCTCCTCTAGGAGATGTTATTGGTTGTTGACCTTGTCCCATGCAAGTTATCTTGTAAATACCATGGAGCTTACCATGGAGATATTGTTCTTCTTGTTTCTTGTTCCGGGAAAGTTACCATGGAGGAATGATTGGTCATAACATTGGAAGAGTATTGTTCTTATTTATTGTTATTGTATTTTTTTTTTGGCTCTTGTTCCAGGAAGGTCACAAGTGATATCTCTAAGAATGATCTACTGTGATGATTGTTCCCGTTCTTATTTTTATTATTATTATAAGAGTATTATTCTTGTATGTTTTTTTCCCCTTGTTGTTGCTCTTTTTCTGGGTAGGTCACATGTGATAATTCTAAGAGGGAGCTATAGTGACGGTTGCAGGAGGGAACATATTATATGGTCTCTAGTTTGAGACATGGAGCAAACTATCCAGATAAGAAGTTGTATACACGGTTGTATACATCCATGTACCGAAGAGGAAGAGTTAGTAGAGCCAGAAGGGCCTACCTAGAATCATTGCAGTGACTAGGAAGAGACCAACATGGTCTCGTAATACTTTACATGATGCAAAGGGGATATAGATATATGGCATTGATGAGCCATATCATGAGGAGGATAATATGGCTCCACCAGTGGTGAGGAAGGAGGCCCCACCAAGTACCATCTCAGAAGGAACTATAGTTCATAGGGAGTTAGCCCTCAAGATCCAATAGGGAGGAGAAGCCTCCCTAGGACAGCTCATATAAGATCAAACTTCAAGAGGAGGTCAGCACATGCAGAGGAAGTAGATGGCTCAGGAGATTATATAGACTCAGAGGGAGTGAAGCTTCATAGGGATAATGCATACTCAGAGTGAGCCCGATATCATAGAGAGTCAATGGCTTATATACTTTTATTTAGAAATTATTCCTTCTCAGATTTAGATGGGAGAGAGAGATGTCTTCTAGGACTAACAGACTTAAGGAGCCTAGATCTAAGCTTTAGAGGCTTCAAGGAGATATGAGATCTCCTGGGAGGATTCCCTTGTTTCAGTGATAGAGGAGGAAGACAGTAAAAAAGACTGGAATATGGATTTTTCCTTGGTTCATAGACTAGAAGGGAAGTCATTGGTAACTTCCAAGTTGATATACAAGATCAAGCATGTTGAATATGGAAGCATAGAGATGTACAAATCTTCATTTGTGGCCAAAGGATTCTCCCAAAAAAAGGGAGAATATTATGACAAGACACTTGCTCCAATATCCAGAAGAAGTGTACCTATATCAACCACAAGATACATGAGGAGGAGTTTCATGTATGCAGATTGAAGAAGGATTTGTATGAGCCTAAGTAGGAACCCAGGGCATGATATGCCAGATCAGACCGTTACTTGATTATCTTGGGGATGGTTTCCCTTTGATCCTATATGTGGATGACCCATTTCTTACAAGGTATGATAAGCTCATAGATGGGTGCAATAGGGAACTCACTTCATATTTAGAGATGAAGGATCTGGATTTGATGGGATTGGAGGTGTGGCATAGACCAGATCAGATTTTCCTTAGCCAAGGAAAATATATTGTTGAGATACAATAGAGATTTGGGATGATGGACTGCAAGTACATGGTCACACCTATGATGACGAATATAAATATATTGAGTGATTCATATTCATATTTGGCGGATCACACGATGTACAGACAACTGATTGGATCCTTAATGTACCTGGTTAACACTAGGTCGAACATATGTTTTGTAGTGAATGTTTTGAGTCAGTACATGGTTGAACCTAGACATGCACATTGGATGGAAGTAAAACATATGTTGAGGTACCTGCATGGTACGACTGGATATGGATTGAGATATGTCTAAGATGGATATGTGAAGTTGTAGGGATATACAAACTATGACTAGGCAGGGAGTGCAGTGGACCAGAAGAGTACATCCGAATGCTGCTTCAGTTTGGGATCAGGTATGATCTCATGGTTGATAAGGAAGCAAACATCAGTGACACTTTGTAAAACAGAGGCAAAGTATATCGAAGCTAGTATTTCAAGTCGTGAAGCAATGTGGCTTGGGAAGCTGCTTGCAGGGATATTTGATCTAGAGTTGGGGCCACCTTTGATACATTGTCACAATCAAAGTTGTGTGAATCATACAGAGATAAAATATTATTACATATGATACATGGTGCAGAGAGGATATGTGGAGATTTGGTACATATCCAGAGATGAGAAGATAGCATACATTATCACCAAGCCTCTATCTAGAGTGAAGTATGAGTACTTTAGAGACAACCTTGGCATGATGCAGAATGTACACCCTCGTTGAGAGGGAGGTGTGTTGTTTCTCCTCCTGCTGGCTAACCCCTCTGGACAAGGGTTCCCTAGATCATCCATGTGAGGTGACTGTGGGGGTAATGCATTGTTGAAACTGATGAGAGAAGAAACATCACATGCATAGTCTTGAGGACTATGGGAGTAGCTTCATGCTACTGGATGAGACTATAATTATGGTTGATGGCATTGTAGTATTTGTGTGCTACTAGATGATTACTGCATAGTTCTAGAGACATTGACTACGACTATGGTTGATGGCATTGTAGTAGTTGTGTGCTACTAGATAATTGATACATAGTTATAGAGGCCATGACTATGACTGATGGAATTGTAGTAGTTGTATGCTACTAGTTGATTGTTTCATAGTCATGGGGATTTTAGACTATGATTATGGTTGATGGTTGTTGGTCTCCAGTTTTGATCATGTTTTTTGCCTATATTATATCACAAAGACTTCCATTTCCACACCCAGTACCACCCTTCTGGCTTTGTTTTGACACAGTTGACATCTCTTTACCACTCAATGGGGTTACTCAAGGTATCTTTACGTTTCAAGCTATTTTTATGCATTTTAATGCTTTAAATTAATATTGAAACTAATGTGGCTTGAGTTAGGTACTATTTCTATTTACAGGATTTGCCAGTACCAGGTACCAGCTCGTACCCTGTGGAGATACCAATGAAGCCGCTAGAAGATTCACGTGTTATGGCCAGGATGGGAAACGGTGCGAAATACATGACAGATGGAGTCATCGCTCATATGATGATTGAAGGCACAATGATAGAACTAAGTTGTTAACATTTCATGATTCACACTTCGTGACACTACGTGTCACGAAGATGTGAAGACCGTTTTTAAACTTGATTTCAAGCTATTTTCGGATCGGGGATCCGTTTGAATTTATGTATTTTTGCTTTAGACTGTTATAGAGGAGGATCTATATATAACCGGAAGATCACTCCTAAGAACGGTTGGATTATGCTATGTTATGGAATACATTTCTGAATATAATCTATCTTGCGTTATGTTATTTCACTGTCATACGATTTGAGCTGTTTCTTTGAGTAATTGGAACGTGAAGTACACACAGTGGTTGCGTAGAATGATATAGTTAGTTCTGGTTGTTCTTTACAGCGTTTTTACCTTTTGGTTGGGCCCGCCAAACAGGTTCAAGTCGCTGCTTTACTCTGTCTTAGATTTAGTTTATTTCAGTGTTTTGGAATTTTCATACATGATAGTTTAAAGTTCAAGAATTAACTTGTTCAGAATCGTGCTTAGTTATTCTTCAACAGAATCGTTTCCAGCATACTGATATCTTTTATGTTGATGAGTATTGAACGCATGACTGATTCCTGTAGGGTTTAGAGCATGAACTCGGTTTGATTGGTTTCTAATTTTCAATTCGAACATAGATTAGAGTTTGAGTGAACTTCGCTTTGTTAGATAGTTAGCTACCCTGCTTAGTTAGGATAGATGGGTTGCAATTAAATAAGAGGAAGCTTTTGGTACCAGTAGGGTAAGTAGGGTGTTTCTCTGTTTTCCTGTAGACAGATTTAGATTCGTTTGTGATGTTCTGATTAAATGCACTTCAGGAAATACTCTTTCTGTCATGGCTTAAATAGAAATGGTGATGGTAGATTATTAAAAGTAGTGGTAGGATAGTCTTGTGAAATCACACTTTGGAGTAGAAATAGAAGCCCCAGCATTTAAGCATAGGACTGTTTTTTGTTGATGAATTAAATAGGAGATGCTAAGTTTCAGGATAGTCATTAGGATTCAAGTTCTCAGAGTGAGTTTGTGTTTCCTTATAAAGATAGTTTTTAAGTAGGGATTAGAATCTTACCCGCACATACAATGTAGAAGCTCGAAGTTTACTTACCCTGGTTTGACAATTCAGTGTTTCAGGTCATTAAAAATCTTTAATATTGCAGCCTGACATTTTTGGCGCCGTTGCCGGGGAGCTGTTTAAAAGGTAAGAAGATAGTTGTCTTGATTAGCTTTAGAATGCACTTAGTTTGGTGTGGTATGTTAGCAGGTTGATAGTAAGAGGAGCTGTGGAAACAAAAGGGGTGAAAACCGACATATCAGTTATCACAGGTACTCTGAAACTCAATCTTAGTTTCTTTTTCTTCATTTAGCATGACTTCATGAGAAATAGAGATCCTAGAGGTAGATTTAGGAAAAATATAAAACCACAAAAAGAAGAAACCTCCACCCAAAAAGCGATAGAAATTGAGACTGAAATTATGGCTGAGGAAACCATAGAACAAAACCTAGAACCAGGAAACATCATATAGCAACAAACTCAAAACCTTGGTGATCCAGCCCTGGATGACACAGTTGATCCAGAGAAAATACAAGCTCTTCTCGGGAACCCTAACTCTGTAGTCTCACAGATAACAACCACAACTGTGGGACCAAAGGCCATAAGATTCTCAAAAGGACCAAGAGAAGATAACACTTCTGACAAAAAGAATTCAGAACGGTGGGATTTCACACCCTCACCAAAGAAAGATAGGATTGTCTATACAATCCTTGGTAATCCTTTTACCATGGGAGAAAGAGGGAGAGACTTACATGGGGAACTTCATATTGAAAATGAAGGTGAGGAACAAGCAGAGAATGAGTTACCACCAGAAACCACCTTTGGATTTCCTATTCTGGATTTAGTCCAGAATGTCAATATGAAAAATATCCCACTTTCAGCACGACCAACCTTCCATGGGAAAAATAGTGAGGACCCAGATGTCTTCCTTTTTGAGTTCGACATCCTGTGCAAGAGTTATAACTATCTCCAGGATGCACATAAACTGAAATTATTTCCTGCCACCCTGAAGGATTTTGCATTACGTTCGTTCATGAGTTTAGGAGAATACAACATTAGATCTTGGGAAGACATGAAGGCAAATTTTTTAAAGAAGTACCAGGATTATTGCAGAACCAAGGATTCCCAGAATGACATCTTCAAAATGCAACAGCAAGATGAAGAAAGCCTTGAGGATTTTCTAGAAAGATTTACCTTTACCCTCCAAAAATCTAAATATAATGATCTCCGGGATGAAGCAATCAAGACTCTTTTCTTAAAAGGAGTTTTGGAGGAATATATTGATACTCTCAATTTAATGGCCTCAGGAGACATTTATCAAAAAAACTTTGAAACCATTAGTGAA
>JZKD02S1081668.1:166501-177305 GCA_000966675.3 Picea glauca | reverse complement strand
AAATAATCTCAAGCTAGCTATGGTTGATTATGGTTTCGGTTGTTTCCATTATCTAATAATTGTGAATTAGCATTTAATTCTTCTGAGTTGGATTCCAATTTTGATTGACTTTCAAAATGCTTAGTCTCTTGTGATGATGTTGTAGGATTAAGAGTTGGAGGAATTATGTTCACAGGTTGTGAAATTTCTTGGAGTGACAACTCAACTAAGTCCTCCATAGTGTGAACTAGGTTTTATTCCCTATTTGAGTAATTTTTTGTGTGTTATTCCTTCTTTGAGGAAGTAACAGGGCCATAGAAAAGGCACCAATCTTTTTTTCATATGCGTCAGTTATTCATCTAAAATATTTTACCACCTCATTAGATACTACATATGGAAATTTAATATCTAGGTTTTGTTCAAGGTTTTCCAAATATTTTATATATAAAAGTCCAAGAGATGATTCAAGAATTGAAACTTCAATGTTTGAATATGGGTTGTTTGTAGATGACATGGTCTTGGGAACTAAATCACGCATAAAAATATGGGCCCTCCTTCTAGCACCAATTTTGTTGATAGGTATTATCCCCATTTTGTAGGATAACTAAGGAGATTATGTCTCGAGGACCTTAGGTTGTAGATATGGAGTGTCGAGAGACCGCATGACTAGCAGTATCCTTTTGTGCAGATGGAGACCCTTCTCACCACCACAGAGGTCGTATATTTTTAGATAGCATCAACCACACCAACTGAATTTTGAGAGGCAATGGGCCTTGCTTCATGAGGTACAAGTCAGGTATTATGGTGAGTGTCGTTTCAATATTTGAGGTGTTGGATTACTGGGGGGGGGNGAATCAATAATAGAGAAACTTAATCCTTTTTAACCATATAATGCAAGAGTTACATCAATGTAGCATTATCATCCAATAATTGCAGAGTAAATAAACAATGAACAAATGAGAAATCATACACATACATAGTACACCGGTATTTTTATGTGGAAGCCCAAAGAGAAAGAAAACCACATAATACTTTTTCTTATATGTCTTGAATAATTACATTCATTAGAAGCACCAACTTCCTTTTTTTTCCAGCTGCAACTGGAAGGAGGTTCCAAACCCCTAGTTTCTCAAGCTACAACCTGAGGGAAGCTCAAACTCCCCAATTCTCTGGCTACAACCAGAAGGAGGCTACAACCCCCTAAGTTCTTCGGCTACAACCAGAAGGTGGATAAAACCACCTGTCCTTTCCCCATCCAACCGCCCTGAAATGTAAATGCCAAATGTAGACAACCTGTCACTATCACTGAATCAACCACTGCCACTGTCAACCTGTCATTGTCAATCTATACCAATCAACCTGCACCAAACAACCTGTACCAATAACCTGAACCAACATGTACCATGCATCAACCTTGAATCATCAAGATGTACCAACATCATCAACTATACACCTCATGTATGTGCCAACTCATAAACTATACACCTCATGTATGTGCCAACTCATCAACTACTTTTCTCAACCATGTAACCAAAATGTACCTCAACCATATACCAAAGACATACACCAATATAGCCATCAAATGTTATCTGACAATTCATCACTCTATCCATAAACCAAATACCATAAACCCTTACATCAAACCATGTGCCACAACCTCATTGTTGTGCAGCCTCAAGCTAAACCAACAACTTCAGCAACACATCACAACCAAAAGACCAATACCCATATGCCAAATACCAACTATATCCCTCAACAAATCTGATATATGCAGCAATACTGAACATCCAATACCATCTGAAGAGCTAAACCGTAGCTCACAAAACATACCTCAAACAAGATGTGTCATATATGTCATAAATAGAACCCAACCGTGTTGCTGCCATGATTTTTCTACCACGATTTTTCTACCACACTTTTTTTGTCGCGATTTTTCTGTCGCACTTTTTCTACCGCACTTTTTCTGCTGCAATTCTTTTGCCGTGATTTTTCTACCGCACTTTTTCTGCCACGATTTTTCTTTCGCAATTTTTTGCTGTGATTTTTCTGTTGCACTTTTTCTGCCACACTTTTTCTACCACGATTTTTCTGTTGCGATTTTTCTGTCGCACTTTTTCTGCCGCACTTTTTCTACTGCACTTTTCCTGCCGCACTTTTTCTGCCACTATTTTTCGACGCACTTTTTCTGCCGCACTTTTCCTGTCACACTTTTTCTGCTACAAATTTTCTCTATCAATAATACATGCCCAAATAACCTTTCACAAAAATAGATATTCAATGATATTCAAGTGTGATTAAATGAGAGAGATTTGCCTCTTATTTATAATTTCATGTAGCATTACACTTTCCTTATTTTATTGAGTTCTCAATTTACTTTATTATTTAAATAATTTCTTTTGCAAACACTTGACTTTTGGGGGCTTCTATATGACTCATGAGGGTTCTTCAAATTCATATGGCCATAACTCTCTAACCCCAAGGATTTATGTGACGTTCCACATACCACTGGAAATGACATGACAAGCATTATCCATCTAGGATAGTTTCACTGAAAAATTCACTAACCTTCATCTCATTATTCCAGAATTAAGCATGGGTTCTCTAACCATACTTCTAGGATAAATCAATCTACAAAGCATCTTCCCGTGAGCGCTTTCACCATAAGGGGACCACTTTGGAGTTCATCCAATTTTACTTCTTATCAACCATGACAAGACAATAATGAGTCATCTTTACATCAAACAAACTTGGTTCCATTACCCAAACCTTTGTGCTACCGAGATTTATTCAAGGGTTGACATCAATGAAAACCAACCTTAATCAACAATATCCTCCTTTGGCATTGATGGCAACACTCTGATGCAATACTGAAATCATATCACTCATGCTCCTCCTGGAACCATGCCTCTGTCATCTGCATCTCTGTGACCATTTCTCCCCCTGGAACCATGCTTCTATCCTATGCATCTGATAAATCTCTCCCCCTTTGTCATCAATGGCAAAGGTATCTTTCCATTCAGGTCTTCTCCCCCTGACTGAAATGTCCTCTTTATGGTTCTTCATCGTGTACATCTAAGACATATAAGATAAGCATTCAAAAAAAATCATTTTGGAGTAGAAATAACTACGAGTCTCTGGCGAAGATACTCAAAGGCTTCCTATGGAAGTGGTTTTGCAAAGATGTCTGCCACTTGTTCTTTTGTGCCCACATACTCAACTTTGATGTTCTTTTATGCAACCTGTTCCTGTAGAAAGTGACACTTGATTGGAATGTGCTTTGCTTGGAGTGCATCACCAGGTTCTTTGAGATATTGATGGCACTTGTATTATCACAATAGATTGGAATAGGCTCATCATACTCAACCTGTATATCTGTCAGAGTTTGTTTCAACCAAAGAACCCATGTACAACATGTTGTTGTTGAAATATAATTTGTCTCGGTTGTAGTTAAATATGTTGATGATTATTTCTTGCTTAGCCATGATACTAAACACTCACCTAAGTAGAACATTGTTCCACTAGTGCTTCGTCGATCATCAATACAACTTGCCCAATCTGCATTTGTGTAGGCAATAAGTGATAGATCCTTTCCTTTTGGATGCGATAATCCAAACTCTTTTGTTCCTTTGAGATATCTGGAAATCCTCTTCACTGCTAATACATGTGATTCCTTTGGTGCTGCTTGAAATCGTGCCACCTGTCCAATTGCCTACATTACATTTGGTCTGGATGTCATCACATATAGTAGGTTACCAATCATTGACCTTTATTTCCTCTAATCTATAGACTTTGAATTATCATCTTTGATTAACTTGCAACTAGTTTGCATGGGAGTGATAACTGGTTTGCAATCTTCCATTCCAAACCTCTTTAGCATTTCTTTGATATACTTGGTTTGAGAAATAAAAATTCCTTGGTGGCTTTGACGTATCTGAAGTCCCAAAAAGAAGGATAGTTCTCCAAGTAATGACATTTCAAATTCATTCTGCATATCCTTTGCAAATTTTTGGCTTAACCTGCAATCATCACTACCAAAAATAATATCATCAACATAAACTTATATTAATAAAATATTATCTTGACTTACCTTGATGTAGAGGTTGTTGTCTGCACTTCCTTTTCTGAACCCTTCTTGTTGTAGATATTTATCTAGTCTAGAGTACCATGCTTTAGGATCCTATTTTAGACCACACAAGGCCTTATTTAATTTACACACATAATCTACGTTCTCTGACAACTGAAATCCTTCTGGTTGTTCAATGTAGACTTCTTCTTCAAGTTCCCCATCCAAAAAAAATGATTTTACGTATATCTAATAAACTTTAATATTTTTGGAGCATGCATAAGATAAAACTAATCGTGTTGCTTCCATTCTGACAACTAGGGAAAATTTCTCTTCAAACTCGATTCCTTCAACCTATGCATATACTTTACATACCAATCTAGCTTTGTTCCTTGTAACCTGTCCATCTTCATTCAATTTATTCCTGTATACCCACTTCGTGTCGATCACATTCTTATCCTTTGGTCTTGGAACCAATTCCCAAGTATCATTTTTCTCTATTTGATCCAATTCTTCATCCATGGCCTTATTCCAAAAGTCATCCTTGCTGTCCTCTTCAAAACAAGTTGGTTCAATCATAGATGAGAGTGCTAGGTGCATTTGTTCTAGTGAATGGATTCTTCTTCTATTCTCAACTCCTACATCTTTGTTTCCGATAATCTAATCTAAAGGATGATTCTTCTATACTCTTCTGCTAGGTGTCTTTGGAGGCACTTGTTGAACTTTCTCTTCTGCTTCTGTTGGATCTTCTTCATCTTTCCCTTCTACTTCCTTTTCATATTCTACTTCTTCTTCATAAAGTTGTTCCATTGATTAATTTTCTTCTTCCTTTAATTATTGTCTACTTATTTCATCTCAGGTTGTAACACTTGTATGATTTACTTGTACTTGAGTAAACAAAAAGTACTCCTTTGTCCACATGAGAGTCAAACTTTTCCATTCTTCCATCTTCTCTTTTGATGTAGCATTTGCTCCCAAAAACTCTGAAGTGATTCACATTTGTTGATCTTCCTTTCCATAGCTCGTAGGGAGTTTTGTCAGTGTTTTTTCTGAGAATTACTCTATTTTGAATGTGAACTACTATATGCAATGCATGTGTCCAAAAAAAATCTATCAATTTGGAATCCATTAGCATTGTTCGAGCCATTTCTTGTACTGTCCTGTTCTTTCTTTCAACAACTCCATTCTCTTGAGGTGTCCTAGCAACAGAGAATTGTCTTTTTATTCCATGACTGCTGCAATAGTCAATAAATTCCTTTGAAGTGAACTCTCCTCCATTATCATATCTCAAGCATTTGATTTTTGAATCCATTTCATTTTCAACAATTTCCTTGTAGACCTCGAAGTTTTCAAAAGCTTCTGAATTATTCTTGAGAAAGAAAACTGCAGTCATTCTTGTATAATCATCAACTAATAACATAAAGTATTTATCACCTTTTAAACCTTTTGTTGTAGTTGGTCCAACTAGATCAGTATGCACAATTTCCAGTGGTCTTGTCATTGAATATTCATTTGATTTGAATTTGGTATTTGTTTGCTTTCCTTGTTGACAATGCTTGCATAAAGTGTTGGTTGGTTTCGTGATCTGGGGAATTTCTCTGAATGATTCTCTTTTGATAACTTTGACAAGGTTATCAAAATGTATGTGACCCATTCTTCTATGCCATAGCCAAATTTCATCTTCCTTTCCTAGACAACACTTTTCATTTCCAATTTCACTTAACACATATATGTTGCTTGAAGTTCTTGCAACTGTAGCAATCAATTTTCCTGAACCTTCTTTTCTTATCTCACACTTTTGTAAATAGAAAGTAACTTTATCACCTTGGTTACACATTTGACTCACACTTAGAAGATTATTTTTCATATCTTTTACTAGTAGAACATTTTTTCCATTGTATTCTTGTTCCCAATTCCTTTTCCAATGATTTTAGCTGAATCATCATTTCCGAAGGAGAATGATCCATCTTTTTCCTTTCTTAAAGTAAGGAACATGTCTCTATCACCTATCATGTGTTTTGAATAGCCACTGTCAACATAGAAACCACATTTCTTCTTCTTAGCTTCTAGAGCGAGTGTGCATTCTTCATTGCTATACTGATTCTGCTTTCTTATCCATGTCCTTTTCTGAGGTTCCTGTCTGTGATTGTTGTTTTTCTGTTGTGGTACTCTAGGAGGGACTGTCATTCTGCAATCTTTGGCCATGTGTCCAAAGTTGTTAGATTTGTAACATTCCACTTCAGTGCTCAAGGATTCAAACATGTTGTAACTTCTTCTCTGTGTTTCACTAGGCCTTCTTGGATAACCCTTTTGTGTATGACTTTCAAAGTTGTTTATGTTCCTATTGTTAGCGCTACAATTCACAACTTTATGTCCAAAATTATTACATGCATAACATAAATCAAAAAATATAGTTTGATACCTAGGATTTGAAGATCTTTTGAAAGGAGGTACTCTTATGAATTCTTCTTCTTCCTGAGGCCTATTTTTCAGTAGGTGATTCTGAAATATGAATCTTCTCGGTGGAGGAGTGTCCCTGTAATATTCCTTGTAGATCTTCCTATCCCCTTTGATTGTTTCTGCATAGCTTTTTGGCTATGTTTCTTGCTCTATTGTTTTGGAGCTTGATCCCTTTTCTGTCTGATTGTATCCAAGTCCAGACTTGTCATGATGAGGTTTTTGATTGCTGATAATGTCATCCAAAACTTTTGAGTTGTTCTGCATATTTTTCTTTTGAACATACTTTCTTAATGTGACAATCACTGCTTCCAAATTTCTAATGATCCTGTCTTTTTTTTCTAGTTGTTCTTTGGGTGTTTCTTCAATTCTTTTATCTTCTTCTATTTGAAACTTCAAATTTGTGATCATTTGTTCTAGTTCTTGGGTGTCTTATTTCTTGTCTAGTTCCTCTTGAAGTTTCTTGTTTTTCTTCTTTTCTCTTTTGTTAACTTCTATGACACACATCAATTATTCTTGCTAGTCAACTTCTGCCTCTTTATATTCTTCTTCGACTTCTTCATATTCTTCTTCGGAGTCTTCTTTATTAGAGTCTTCTACTGTCATGAATAAAACTCTTTATGTCTCACTGTCACTGACTTCATCTTCATCTGATGATGATATGTCTTCTTTGGTGCATAAGCTTTTCTTGAAAACTTTCTTTGTGGTTTTTTTTCCTTTATATGTTTGTTTGTTATTTGAGTAACCTTCATCATTTCTCTTTTTCTTATGAGGGAATTTGTTATCAAAATGACCAATACCATCACAATTAAAACAAATCAAAGGAATCTTATCTCTATACCTTCCGTTGGTTCCTTTGTTCAATCTTTTGAAAAAGTTGGCCACTTCTTCATCATCTTCTGAGACGTCACTGCTACTGCTAAGTTCTTTTTATTTTTTCTTTGACTTTTTGGATGCTTTGAAGGTTGATTCTTTTGTATCTAGATTTTCCTGTTCAGTTCTCATATCATATGTTGTGAATATTCCATGTAATTCATCCATGCTTATTGAGTTCAACTCTGCTCTTTCTTCTACTACTGATATATTTGGGTCAAATCTCATAGAAAGATATCTTAGTACCTTTTGAGCAATTACAGATTCTTTGATTTCTTCTCCCAATCCTATGATTTTATTTACTGTTTCATCAATTTGTAAAAAGTAAGCTGCAATATTCTCATATTCCTTTATCTTAAGTTGTTCCAACTGACCTCTGTAATTTTGAAGCTTTGTTGCTTTGACTTTTGAATCTCCTTCATAAATATTTCGAATTTTGTCCCAAATCTCTTTAGCGGGTTTACAATGTGCAACTTTGGTGAATACCGTTTCACTAAGACCATTCAGAAGTGCATTTGTGGCTTTAGAGTTATCTAACCGAGTTTCATTACTTTTTCATTTGTTGGCGGAACTACTGATACTATGTATCCATCTACAATTGATTGCCAAATTTCATATCCTTGTTCATGTATATATGTCTTCATCCTTATACTCCAAAATGCATACTTTTGTCCATGAAATTGTGGTATTCCATTTTTATACAATCTTTTTCTCTCCGTGATCTTCCTTTTAGTGGATAAACTAATTTCTGAAGGAACCCGCTCTGATACCAATTGTTGGATTACTAGGGGGGGTGAATCAGTAATAGAGCAATTTAATCTTTTTTAACCATATAATGCAATTGTTACATCAATGTAGAATTATCATCCAATAATTGTTGAGTAAATAAGCAATGAAAAAATGTGCAATCATACACATACACAGTACACCAGTGTTTTTATGTGGAAACTCAAAGAGGGAAAAAACGGTAGCACCACTTTTCACTCACTACTGTGTAGGTGTTACTACACGGAATAACAACATTCTCACTCACAATTAATCACATGCATTCAAAACAAGTTAAACACATTCAACACAGAGTAATCATATGATTTACTGCCATCATCAACAATCAATACTATTTAACATCAATTCATATACACAACAGGATACATGATGATTATAATACACAGAGATACAGAAACATAATTAAAGCATCATCTGGTACTTATCTTTGAATAGTGGTAGATTCCACCAACCAAGTGCAGGCCTTCCACGAACCTCCCAGCCTTAGACCACACTGCTCATCAACTCAACAGTGGGTCACCCCCGAGCTGGGACTAAGCTCCACCCCAAGACAAGGAATCCTAGGCTAGGCTGAGGTTATAGGGAAACAACACATAGCCACAAGGACGAGAATCTCTCCCAGGAACCTCTCACACTCATTGCCCATAGACCCTCATTCCCCACATGCCTATTCCACCCTAGGATTATACACCTTCTCTGTCACCTGGACAGTCCTTCGGCTACTAACCTCCCTTGCCTTGGGTTACAACAACAGGCCGGACCGGAAGTCTCTCGGCTCTATGGCAGCTACAAGGTTCCTTCCAGGAGTTCTCTCCTTCCTCTGTACACTCTCTCTCCTGGAGAGAGTGTTGCTCCACTGGCCAACAAGCCACACACAGTCAAGCACTACGTGGCCACAACAATCAACAGGGAAAACTGACGCGGCTTTCCTACAGGCTCAACAATGGCCGAATGGCTCATAGTCACGACTACGGAATAGAGACCGCATGCACAGGCTTGATCTCAGATAGAGGATACACATGGATTCTCCAGACGAACACAGGTTTTTCAGTTCAGAAGATGTACGAGGTTTTTCTGCAGAGGTTGGATCTGTCGTACCACTCCAAGGTCGTACACACTCAGGCCGTTGGGTGGAATGGAGGAGCGCCCCTATCAAGGCTCATCTTCGCCATTTTATTTACATGGGTCGGAGCTAACACTTGTCTCCCTAGAAACTGCATGCGTTTACCCAGCACACATCCCCTTCCTCATGGTTAGGAACTTAGGATAAAACATGAAATGTTCATGCCTTTTCGGAATAATATTAAAATATTATTCCCAAGGCTGAAGCCCCCTAGGCTTAACACTTAGCCCCTTTTCCCACCTTCCAGCCCCTAATCCCTTGCCTTCTCTATGGAAGCTCAGTCCCCCTTCACTCATTCATTGTGGTCGATCTGCACCTGGCGGTGTTTACAATTTTTTATTAATTGTTCTGCATGATTACATATACAACAACAAGCTCCTGGCCTTTAACACTTAGGCTCCCTGACCTAACAAACACACAAGCCACTAGCTTATAAAAAACTTGGCTCACCAGCCTACAAAATATAATTAAAATTCCTTTCAGAACATGATTTACGATAGGGCTCGGCCTTGGGGACACTACAATCCCCCTTGTTATCAAACTAATCGGTAGGTGCGAACACTAACAAATATCCCTAGATCCACCTGGATCTAGAACAAAACAAGACAGGACATGACTCTTTCCCTAAGTTTTGACCATTGAATTGACTAGGAGGAATGAACAAGTAACATACCTTATTATCACTACCTAGGGTCTTTGTTGCTCCCGCTTCGCTCCAGTGATCTCGTGAGGTCAAGACCAAGACAACACAAACCAACCAAAGTGAAGATAGAACAATATATTCAACAGTCAACCTATGTGTATGATCAAGGAATTACACAATAAAGTGGAAATAGCTTTATGGGAAAGGGACATGCCACTGTATCATATTAATGGAAAGTAAAGATTACAACCTGAGCCTTGATGTCACAAACTTCCTGTCGATGGCTCTTGGCTCCGAGACACACACTTGCTCAATCCTTGTATGAAGAAGATCAAATCCTCTTGATAGACTTGTTAGAGTCTCCAAGATGCTATTCAGCTAAGTCCTTCACACAATTCTTTCACCAATTCTCCAATGAATCTTGCTTAACCTTTTCCATGAGAATTCCCTCAATATATAGGAGAGAATGAATTAGTTACTTGGATAAGAATGATCCCAAAATATCAGGGAATCCAGTACTAGGATAACCATTCGAATGCCAACCCATCCTTCTAGAAGATTCCCTTCAAGAAACATCAAGAATTCATCTCTTTCCATGCTTTAGGAAGAGTTTGCACCCTATCTGTTCAACATAGTGCGAGAAGTTCACACCCTGGCTTAAGGCAGCCTGCGAGAATCAAGCATTCTCACACCCAAATATACTAGCAGCCTGCGAACCTTCTTCAAAAATGAGTTTTCTGGGAAGAGATGAAAGTAACTTTTCTTAAGAGAAAGTTCTTATGAAGAGCCTGAGTACACCATCATCAATACATCATCATGACGACCAAAATCATGGGTAACAGAATGCCCCCCAAAGTATGAGGTTGGAACCAGTGACAAC
>JZKD02S1081668.1:120330-166451 GCA_000966675.3 Picea glauca | reverse complement strand
GAAGTCGAACATGGCAGAAACCACTTGATTACCGGTCATTGATGAAACCGTTAACAAGTGTGAGGGAAATCACCATTGATGTCAATGACTCCCAAGGTACCCTAGTACAATCCATTGAGTGCAAATAAATAAGTTGAAGTCGAACATCTGATGGAATCTTTCGATCAGGGGTCAATAATGTAAACCCACTGTCGAAAGTGAGGAAACCTGCCATTAAGGCATGCAAGCTCCAAGGTACCAAATAATTTCTAAGTCTTGATTCCAGATAATGAGCTGAAGTCGACGAAACAAAACTCGTCACAAGAGGGCCTTGATGTATCCCGCATCAATAACATGAAATGAGTAACAAATTTTGAAGGTGAAATAGAGTATGATGTGAATTGGACTGGACACAGGGAAGGTCGAAACAGAGAGAATGGATAACTACAGATGGCCGACTCAATATAGGTTTCATATGAACTTCTCTTGAACATATGAACGACACGACCAATGATTTGGCAGCATTGACTCAAAGACGACACAAGAAATGACCTTGTAGCACATCGAACGAGAGACAAATGGATTTCCCAAACCAGCTTCAAATGATGAATAGGGGGTGTCATGTTCAAGAGCGACACTTATTGCCAATCAATATGAAAATGAAAACATATCCCTTTCCCAAATTTTCCCCCACCATTTCTAGCAAGTACCTCTTTATTTTTACGCAAGCTTGAGGAGGATAACATATTCTTGTTGATATAAGTTCATCCTTCAGACAATTCCCTCAGAGTATGTTTAACGAACCCTAAGAAAGAGTGGTTCGGTCCCATTACGGGTCTGTCAATGCTTGTTTAACAAGTCCAGAGATAGAAAACTCGAAGGTTTTTCATGATTATAGAGTCTAGAAAAACACTTAAAAGAGAACTCTCTCAGTTTATTTTTCGTAAAATAGTCTGGATGAGACCGAAAAAGAGATAAATTATTGCTCACCAGATGCTTACTTCAAATAATTTATCGAGCGTGAAAATAGAAAGGTCGCTCAGCTATCTTTTCATGTTTAGAGAGTCTAAAAAGAGCTTAAAGAGAACTCCAGGGGGGTTCCTTTTTCGTATAACCTTGTTGAGCTCGAAAAAGTGATAAAAGTATGCTTGATCACGTTCTCATGTATTTACGAGCGCAAGAACGGACAAAGACCACGCTCGAGGTTTTATACAAAAAACATTAAAAACAATCAAAAACACGTGATGTCAAAGAAAAACATGTCAGTATCCCTGTATTTGACCATCAAAAGCATCACGCTTGCAAAAGTTACACTCAACATGACATTAGGGATTAGGGTTTAATAGATAAATAATCATAAAAAACCAAATGACATAGTAAAAGTAAATAAAAAGGAGTAAATACTCTTTTTACCACATCATTTTTACCTTTCCACTATTTGAGCTCAAAAACCCCTCTTTTACCCTCAAAGTTCGGCGTCAGATTGTGGGAGCTACGGGAGACCATTCAGTGAGCCGTTTACGACAGTGAGGTAGGCTCTTCATTCTTAACACTTTCATGGTTTAATTTTGCAATTTCATTGGTTAAATTTCATTTTTGGGTTGATTTTTCAAGCCCTACTTGCGCGCTGCCATTCTCGCAAGCAGGCTACACGGGACCTGCGAGAATGGGTCATTCTCGCAGGTGAGTCTAAAGCAGCCTACGAGGTTCTCGCACTGTGCACACAGGGCACCTGTGAGAACCACAAAGCTCAATTTTTTTTTTAAAAATTAGCCAATGAACAAGAACCAAATCATGAAAAAGGTTGCTAATCTTCTTTTTGTGTTCCTTATGAAGATAATTGGCCATCAAAATGGTGCTTGAATGGCGTGAAAGGGAGCACGAAGAAGACAATGCAATGGATGAAAATCATCCACCTACTATAGCTTCTTTGAGAGACTATGGACTCCTGAAGTACTTTCGCATCCTGGGCATGAGGGCCCAAGTCAGACTATTAGAGTACTTGGTGTGTATGTGGGACCCTGGTCAACAGGTATTTCATGTGGGGGTCCACACACTATCCTTAGACATTGAGGACATTTACTTTTTGACTAGATTGTCACGACGAGGGTACTATGTGAGCCTAACTGGTAGCAGAGGTGGTGGGTTGTAGATGAGTGAGTACTGTCGTTTACACTGCGTTCCTGAGGCAGAGAGAAAGAAAGGAAAAGTAGCTATCTGGGGGGTACGAGACTTGACCCTCCGTACTATCCTATTCACCATAGCTCGGATGGATGGGATTTCTGCTCCTCACATGGCATTACAGAGTTACTTCCAGTATGCTATTGAGTGTACTAAGCCTTAGGTGTTCAATTGGACAGATGATGTGCTTTGCAGTATAAAAAAGCAGTTGACCAAATGCGATGAGGTGACCTGAAGAAATTCGGGTACAGATATTTGTTGGTGTCGTTCTTCCTTGAGAGGTTCCCATTACTGAGGATGCAGGTTGAGTGGAATATACCGGCTCCTAGGGATCCAAGGATGCTGAGATGGTGTCGGCTCATGGCCCGACATGTAGCAGGACCGATCATCAAGTATGATGATACTTTCTTTGACTGGCTTCAACCACAGCTGTTGATGGTTGACGACTATGCTTATGCCAGGTTGGATTTCCGAGGAGATCCAGATTTAGTACTGCCATAGGATGCTCAGTGGGGGGACCTTGGTAAGAAGTACACACATTTTTTTCCTTTTTAAATGTTTTTGTGAATTTTTATCATATTCAAATGTTTTTGTTTTATATGTTCATCCAAACACTAATACAAAATCGTTTGTTGATAACACAGATGTTGGACCTTACCGACCTCCTGGTACTTCTCCCATTCAGCAGTGAGGAGAGGTAGTGGAAGCGCCACAATATGTTGAGGATTATCAAGTGGTGGAACAACATCTGGAGGGCTTGACCACAGATATTCCAGACATGACTCTGGAAGAGGTTCCACGACGCGATCAACGTCATACTGTAGGAGTATTAGCATCCATGAGTCGACTGCTCTATAGGGTTGCTCGAGCAGTCATGTGTTACCGTGAACGTCATTCATGACATCACTTTGTAGAAGCTATGAGCTTCAGATTTTGACATTTTGGTCTTCGGACAAACTTTTTGTAAAAAACCCTTTTGATCGTTATATATACAGATGACTTCTACCAATTTACCTTATATTGTGTGAATATTGATGTGATTGATTTATAAATGATTCAAATGTCTGTCCAATATGTTGGCGACGGAAGTCACTCCTGGATTGCTAGCAGGAGCAGAGCCCGATGCCCATCAGTTTTATGTCACGGTTGTTCATAGATGGGTGATCGAATGGAGGGAAACTCAAAAAAATAGCGTTCCAACTCTGAAAACAGGCCAGGTATGCATGAGCAAGTGAGGTCTTATATAAACTTCAGACAGTGAGCCGTAGTAAAGGGTGAACAGGTGGAAGACTTATATAAGAGAAAAGAAAAGGTCTGTTATTAACATCAGGTTTTTAACAGGCTGAGGAAGAAGACGTCCAAATGAAATATCATCTTACATTCAAACGCAAAAACCAGAGAATGCAGTAATGCAACAATAAATCTGATACCATAACATAACTGCAATAATTCACGCGAATCAGTCAACCACGAACTCTCTTAGCATGAGACGGAGATTAGATGGAGTGGGAAAAACTGTCTGTCATAAAACAAGATATCTCCTATACAGATGCATATCTAGCAAACTAGAATATCTGTTAAAACTTTACAGTAGGGAGCTCTGCTCTACCATCGATCCTTTACAAAATGGAAAAAATGCCTACATATAGCCAAAACAAAACAACAACAGCGGAAACGAGAAGCTGCATTAAAAACTTTGCGTCTGCATGTCTTCTGACAGTCTGCGCATGCAGACTCTGGATGATCGTGCACTTATGACAGACTCAATGGGACTCCAGACTGTCCTGCAGTGGTTTGACAGATGCAATCTCCATCAGGAAGGACTATCAGTCTGCTTGTACGCTTGGTCCTTTCTTGGCCTTCTATTTATGGAAGAAGACGATGTTCAACCACCTTCACGGCAATAATAACTGCTTCCTTGGGATTGGGAATGGCCTCAATCAACTCTGCCCTCTGGGACGTGGAAGACCCCTCGAGCTGCCACTTGGAACAGTTGGACAGTCTGATGGATAAGGCGTGGAGGAACTGGCACGCTTGACGTGGAAGGGGAAAGGGAGGTGATGGAATCAACACTGTGAGGGTGATATGAGAGGTGATGAGGTGGTAGAAGATAAGAGGGTCTAAGAATGGGTGTGGTAGCGAAAGGCTATCATGGAAGGGAGCGGGACACATGGTAGGGGACGAGGAGGCTCAGAAGGTGAGTAGATGATGAGATGGGGGGAGGGACCACATGGACCAGAAGAGGGAAGGTGGAAAGATGTCGAAGTATGAGGAAGGGCTAAAGGGAGCGAGCCTCATCGCACAGCCAGGTGGAGAACAAATGGCAAGGGGAAGGATGGTACAAAAGATGGCACGACAGGAAAGGGGCCCATGTTAGTTAAACGCAGAAAGACAGAAGGCTTCGGAATACAATGTGTGGTTCTGATCCGGGCACTCTAATCACAGCCGTCGGAGAGATGCGTCCCCGATTCCAGACCCCCCCCCTCCGCTTAAAGGTAGAAAGGCGGGGGGGGTCCGGAATCACCTTGCGCGCTGTTGATCCAGGCGCTCTAATCGTAGCCGTTGAAGAGGTTCGCCCCCGATTCTGGACCCCCCCCCCTCTGCTTAAAGGTAGAAAGGCAGGGGGGCTCCGGAATCCAATGTGCGTCGTTGATCTGGGCACCCTAATCCCTGCCATCCAGATCTGATTTCTATTTAAACACAGACACATTTTCATCCCGAACTTAGGACAAGTGGGTTTTTAACCCATTCCTTTGCATTTTACCCCCCTTTAAGTTCAATGTGCCCGAGTTTCATCAATGGATGGACAGCTGAGAGGACCTCGGTGCTTTCAACGTGAAAATACCAAATGGCCCCACTCGTGGCTCAGCTATGCACCACGTGTCCTCCATTACCAGGCTCGCTTGACGTGACCAGGTGCTAGGACCATAGGCTTAGCTTCAAAGGCGCTTATCGACATTTCGAGGTTCAGGGTTTTGAGATGTGAGATGACGAGGGACTTTTACCCTTCGAATTCCCAAATGCCAATATGCCGACGTGACTAGATTTTGCGCCACGCGTCACTGGATCGGACGACCCAGATTTAGTCTTGAAATATAGGTTCTTTCTTTGAAACTATATATCGGTTAACTTGGTAGATCTGATATCCCAATGACCGTTGATCTGTTCTTATGGATGAATACGGGCCGCTGACAACGTAATTTCACCCGCTCATTTGATTGGAAGCCGTAAAACGAGATTTTTCCATGCTGTGCTCAGGCGCTTCTCGTGTAACTTGCAGACCCGAATGCTCTCGAGCCCAAGACAAGAATTATCGCTAACACAATACATAATTATCCAATGCATCTGTTAATGTATTTAGACATCTAGGAATATGTTGATATTCAATGTGATCAAAATAACGTTCCAAGAGGCGAATTCGCAAATATACCCCTAACAAAGTAGGACTTCGAATATCGCAGATATTACTTAACTGTAGTACTACAAGTTGCGAATCAAGTCACACAACCAAATGACGAATTTCAAGTGAGATAGAATCAACCAATAATTCAATAACGATGCTATACTCTGCAATGTTGTTGGTCACATGACCGAGGAACACACCTCGTAAGGAGAAAAGTTCGTTTGTAGGGGTGTAAATTTCCCACACAACATAAGCAAGGTTCTGAGTACTACGGCTAGCTCCATCAGTGAAGCCAATATAGGGTAGTGAAGACTCCAACATCTGGAAATCAAACACAATGTCACATAAGGGCAGAGACTAGATAACGACAAAAAGAAAACTATAGTAACACACAAGAAGTATGATACAATACAAATACAATTACTTATGTACATATGATTTTATGCATAGTACTTCTTCAAGTACAACCCATTCCTGGGTTCACTTAAAGGGATACCATTGTAATCTACCAACTCATAAGCTCCTTTTTCCAAAACTCGTCGAACGATATAAGGATCTCGCCACATGGGTTAGAATTTCCCCACTCCTAACATATCTCGATCTTGTCCATAGAGAAGAAAAAGATCACCTTCGGAGAAAACGCGAGGCTTGACATGCTTGTCATATTAGGCCTTGACACGTTTTTTCTGAGCTTCAATGACTAGGGTGGCATCGCGTCGAGTTTCATCCAATCACATCAGATACAATAGATGTTCTTCCTCATAAGAGGTGTTGGCTAGGAGTTCAATAGTTTTAAAGACGGTATCTCGCATTCGATAGGGAGAATGGCTTCCACACCATAGACTAACCGAAAAGGTGTAAACCCAGTAGCGGACTTGACGGATGTCCGATAAGCCCACAATGCTGAAAAAAACATTGTATGCCAACTTGTTTTATGAATCCCTATCATTCGTCGAAGCATAGTTATGAGAACTTTGTTGATTGCTTCGACCTGGCCATTGGCTTGTGGATAATAAGGCGTTGAGTTATCATGGTAAAGACCCAACTTTTCAGTAAGTTCGGACATCATAAAATTCCTAAAGTGGCTACTGTGATCAGTGACGATAGCTTGGGGAACACCAAAACGAGTTATGACGTGATTAAAAAGAAACAATGTTGTGGTCTTTCCAGTATTGTCAAATGTCAGCATCACCTCGACCCATTTTGTAAAGTAATCAATGGCTACAATAATGTAACCATGCCCCCCAGCCAAGTGAGGGTGACATGTCATGAAATCAATGCCCCATTTCGCAAAGGGACCAACTGAGACCACAAGGTGAAGAGGAGCAGGATGTGACCGAATTTTCTGATTATAGGTCTGGCAGGCATGGCATTTTTGAACGACAATAATGCAGTCGCTAAACAAAGAAGGCCAAAAATACCCTGCACATAAGATCTTATGAGCAGTAGCATACCCAGACATATGACCACCACATGCTCCAGAATGGCAGTCATTCAGAGCTTTCTTGGCTTCGTCAAATATTAGACAACGTCGAAAAACAGAGTCAATCCCCCGACGATAAAGAGTATCTCTGAGGATAATGTATTGACGAGCCTGATAGCGTATTTGACGTCATTCAGTACTGGACAAAGTTGGCCAGAAAATCTGGGTTTGGAGATATATAATGATATCCCCATACCAAAGATGATCAATGCTAATAAGGAAAAGAGATTCACCGGGTAATGAATCTGTTGCTACATTTTCCATTGCAGAATGGGGAAAATCGCATATCAACTCAGCAAAGACTAAGGACTTCTTAGACTTGGCACGTTCGAATTCCAAGTCAAATTCCTGGAGTATCACAATCCATTTGGATTATTTTCCCCCTAGAAATTGACGTGTCAGAATGTGTTGCATAGGGTAGCAATGGGAAATCACCGTAGTTTTTCATGAGAGGATATGGTGCCGGAAGCATTGGACGGCTTGAACGGTAGCCAAGGCCAGTTTTTTGACATGTTGATACTTGATTTCAGTCGGCGTGAGACTTCGACTCAAGTAGTAAATAACATGTTCGTCATGAGTATCATCCTCTTGGACGAGAACCATACCAATGGTGTAATCTGAGGCAGCAAGATAAAGGAAATAATCACGACTATAATCGGGGGGAAAGAGAAGCGGAGCTTGCATTAGGGACAACTTCAAAGCTTCAAAAGCATTGTTGGCAATGGTATCCCAGACGAACTCAGAATCCTTCTTTAATAGTCGCGTAAATCCACGAGTTATCTTGGTGTAATTTGGGATAAAACGACGAAGAAAGTTTTCTTTTCCTTGCAAACTTTGCAACTGGCGAAGTGTAGAAGGAGGAGGGAGATTAAGGATCGCCTCAACCTTCAAAGGATCCACCTGGATCCCTTGATGCGAAATGATAAAACCTAGAAGACGACTGGATTCTACACAGAAAATGCACTTATGAGGATTTAAACGTATACGGTAGAACCGACAACGAACGAAAATGGCCCGGAGGTGGGTTGGGTGATCAACTCTGCGCATAGAATGAGCGGGTAAATCGTCCAAATAGGGTTGAATGATATGCTTGATAGCATGAAAAGCGTAAGACATAGCGCGTTGAAAAGTGGTGCCAACGTTCTTGAGATCGAAAGGAAGTTTCCGATAGGCAAAAGTACCCCAAGGACAAATAAAAGCAGTCTTATGTTGATCCTCGGGAACGATGTTGATTTGATTATAGCCGGAGAAACCATCCATGAGATAGAAGATTTCACTTCTGATGTAGTCATCGACAATCTGATCGACGAAAGGGGTAGGAAAGTTATCTTTTGGACAAGCTTTATTGATGTCCCTATAATCAACACATACACGAATCGTACCTTGTTTCTTGTCGATCGGGACAAGATTGGAAACCCAGTCTGTGAGAGCCATTAGATAAATAAATCCGACTTTCAAAAGTTTCTCTACTTCAAGATTTATAACAGCCGCTTTACGTGGGTGAACTAGATGAAGGCATTGCCGGACAGGTTTAGCATCAGTATATGTATTTATCTCATGTATCACAATTTCAGGGTTGATACCCGACATTTCTTCGTAACTCCAAGCGAAGATGTCACGAACAAGGACGTATAGGTGACTATTTTGTCAGGGGAACATGAAGCTCCAATATGGACATTTTCGACGATTCCAGGTTTAATGGATATGTCAATGGGAATCGTGGGCTAGATATTGCTTAAGTTCCCTTCAACAAACACATCGTGTGTAGAATCAGGAACGGTCAAGATGACGACAACAGTCGACGGGGTCGAAATCCGTTGGTAGTTATCAAGAGTATGTTGCTCCAAAAAGATAATGGAACGATGATGCCCATCGTCCCAAGGGGTGTCCTCCATGATAATCTCGTCAGTCAGAAAAATAACACGAAAAGGATCGGGAGACAACTCATCAAGAGAAGGGGTAGAAGGTGTTTCCGATTGAATGGACTGATAGGCAGATTCAACCGGACTTAATGACATTTCGTCGCCGAAACGAAGATGATCTCCAGGTTCAGGGACTATCCAAGGGTCGTGAGATGCAAGAAGTTCGTGAGGCAAGGTGGAGATCATGTTGATGGAAGAAACATATGAGCGTGGAACATCGAGCGGTGGAATGGGGAAAGTACCCATTAACGAGGAGTCCTTTAGAAGGCCTACACCAACGTTCTCATAACCCGATGGGGTTTTAGCAATAAACGGTACATTGCCAGTATGGGTATCAGAATTGAAGAAGGCAAGTTGGTCTACGGTAACAACCTTTCCTTGATGAGGAAAATGTACTACATGGAAAAGTGTCGACACAACGGCACGCATGGAATCGATCCAGCTGCGGCCAAGCAGAAGATTATAATCAAGGGGAGCATCAAAGACTTCCACTTCGACTTGGATCGTCTTACCTTCTAACGTGATGGGCAATGAAGGAAGCACATTGTAGGGCTTAAAACCAGAGCCATTGAAGGCTTTAAGAGTGTTTTGTGATTCATTCAAAGAAGGAGAGCTAATGGCTTTCCAGCAAGCAAGAGACATGACACACGTCGAGGCACCCTCGTCAATAACTGTTCAGCAAATGTTCTTGTTAGATAAAACAACTTGTATCTGGAATGCAAGTTGAGGGGGTAACCTTGGAATGTGATCTTCCAAGTCAAATATTATTAAATTCGTATCCATCGGGTCAATTCCACTAATAGCTTTCAACAGTGACTTTCGTTGTGCGGGACAAGTTTGAAGGACTTCAAGGGCTGACATCGCAGAAGGTGCTTGGGCCAGATCTTCAACAATGCTATAGTTCTGGGCCGCACGAGCATGAGGATTGAAAGCTGATTTCTGAACGACACCCTTTGGGGGGGGTCGTAGAATTGTGTCGAGGCTCGATTGTTCGAGATGAAGAGGACTGTTAGTAGGTGGAGTCATGGGAGAGGGTTGTACCAAAGAAGGGGGTAAATCGTCAACCTTCTCCTTAGAGGGAGAATAATCTTTGGCTCGAGTAGTGAGTGCTACGTTGTTCTGCTTAGAATCACCAGTACACATCAAAACATATGATGTGGTAAAAGATGAGGGTTGATCATGGATGACCAATTGAGCCTGTTGTTGAGACGGGAAGGGTTGGGACAAGACAGCCAGTGCAGGTGGTTTTGGAGCTCCTTGAAGGAACTTAGTGACCTCGGCACGTCGTGGACAATCCTTCATGTAGTGATCATCACTACAGATAAAGCAAGGGTATCATGGTTTGCGCTTATCCCGGTCATCAACAGGGGTATTTTTCATTTGCTTTTCTTGAGAATTATTTTTGCCCTCCTTATTCTTGCCTCTCCCCTTTTTAGATTTGTTTTTACCAGTTGGGGTAGATTGGACTGCATTTACCTTAGAAGTCTTGCCGGTGGGAGTGGCAGGAGACAGAGCATTTTGAACATTAGAAGAAGAATATTTAGGGTTTTTGCTTGAAACGAAATGGGATTGGGATTGGGCAGTACCAATCACACCGTCAACCGCATGCAAGGCAGTTGGAGTAGTTGAAGTGCTGGAAGTATTAGGACAAGGTAAGTTAGGTAGTAAATCATAAAGGGTTCCTGTTTGTGAATAAACGAGGTCAAGATACTAATCACGACTTATAGCTTGCTCTTCCATGACTACGCCACCCATGGCAATGTCTTTACTGATTTCATTCACAAATGATTTTGTAAACCATTCCGCCAGTAACTGATTGGGGATCTCAAGTTTAATGAGTCGTCGTCTCCTTCGCCACTCATGGATGTTATCAGATATATGAGTGTCCTTAGTCTATTTGAAGGAAGTCAAAATCTCGGTCCCCATGTCATAACGGATCGGTAATTGGTAATGCATAAGAAAAGCCATAGCTAGGGTGTTGAAATCGGAGAAGAAACCTTGTGGCAATTCGATATACCACTTTGCAGCAGAACCTGTAAGGGTTCATTGAAAAATATGTAAATGAATAGAGTCATCCATAAACGAGTTGGATGAACACCATAGGTGAAAAATCATAACGTGATTGTTTGGGTCCTCTCCCACTTTGCCGTCGAATTTAGGAATGTCTGATGGAAGCTTGGATGGGATAACAGGCCATTGGGGAGAGTGACGAGTAGGATCATTTAAAATCCTTGACAAATCCGGAAGATCCAAAGTGGCGAGAAAGGGTAACTATCGATTCACCTGCTGGTACTGGTGGCTTTGGGGAGGAAGCCTTGTCGAAAAACCAGTAGGACCATACACAGTCTGCATATAATGTGAATACCCAGGCATATTCGGTGGCGGATGGATAGGATAGTAGCTCATCGGATTATACCCTGGGACAGGGGCTTGAGTTTGAGCAGTCGTCCCCCAAATGGGATTAAACGAACCGAGATATGGTTGGCCCATGCTAGGGGGTGTTACTGATGCAGCTAGAAGCTGCTGCCCCCTAGTCGATTGAGACAGATTTTGTATTAAATGATTCCAATATTGAGCCAAGGACGGAGGTATGTTTTTCCCATAAGGTGGAGTGGGTCCTCCCATCGAAGGTGGTGTTCCAATTGGGTTTTGCCAACTGAGAGGGGGTTGAGTTATACTACCTTGATGAGATTGTCCACTAACCGGAAACTGATAAGTTGGAGTGAATGATGAAATAACACCTCTAGGATTAGGATTGCCAGTAGAAGATGAAGAAAGTCCTCCAAAAGGAAATTGAGGGAGTGTTGGGACAAAACCGGGAAGAAAGTGCCCAGAAGAAGAAGGACCACTAGGAGATCCGGATGGTGTTTGCACAGGAGTAGGAATGGATGCATTCAACGCACAGTATCCAGGTGGTAGTGTCAAAGCGATGTTGGGCGTTCGCAGTGTATTTATGGGAGCTAGACTAACCGCAGAAAACCCGGTTGGAACACTCGTAGTAGTTGCAAGATGGGCCATTTCGACAGGGATAGTAAAGTGATAAGCGGTAGTCACCGGTACTGTTTCTGTACTAGATATTTCAGAAATCACAGGCGGGTTGATTTAGAAAATGACAGGTGAACCGGAACCAAAAAGGTCTCGTCGAAAAACACCCGTAGACCAATAAGGATCTTGGTCCCCAGGTCCAGTCGGAGATCCAGAATACACAACAATTAAGTTGCTGGAAGAGTTTGCTCACATAAAACATCTTTTGGAATCGGGGTGAAGTCGAAAGTCCTCTCGAGTGTTTGTAATGCGAAAACGTTCTAGAGAGTCAATGCATTCCACTTGTGGGGTGGTGACGACTAGGACTTCACTCTGCCGAGGAGAGCCTCAAGGTGTGCTTGTGGGAAAGGGTTGAGAACCTTCCAGATGCTCTGGACATAAACCCTGCATTCTACGTGAACGACGTGGAGGAGCTATTGTAAACGAGTGACAAACTTCACAAAGAAAATACTATGGTCAAATTCGAGAAACAAACAACATGCGCTAGTAAACAAAATCTAGGAGGCAACACCAAGCAAACAAAACCTTCTAATTTAAAATCCACTAGTTGGTGATGAAATCCAACGTCGCAACAACGAGACAGGAAGGGGCGGGGCTAGGGTGGAAAAGTTACGTTGATGACCTGCTTAATGGACTTACACCCTGGTGCAAGCTCCCACACATAATCGTGGGTATACCCTCCAAGGAGCCCGAGTGAGTTTGGTCAACGTCAATTCTAGGTACCATGAAGACTTTCCCCTCCACAGTCACCTTGGGTAAGAACCTAGAAAGATAGGCCACTAAGGTCACCAACAACAACAATAAAGCCTGGGGTGACAGTCGACAGTCTGATCCACATGCAAGGGCAGGGTATCTAGCCCGAAATCAACTCAAAAGGATTCCACTCATCATTGTGGGTATACCTCTGAGTGATCCTCGTAATACATGCAATCTCTACACTGATATCAACAAAGCAAGGTGAGTAACTCTGCCAATATCAATGTGACATCGTGCTTGACCTTTGTGTGAGAAGGGCTTTCCAAGACAAGATGTTGCAAATGGAATTTGACACTACCTAACACAAGATGCTATTGTGTGTTTTGTGCTTTTGGAGAGTGTATCTCTCTTTATACTCCAAAGCGCTAGCCGAGCTAAATGTTGGTGTAATAGAGCCCTAGAAAAGAGTTACTAGATAAATTTTATGATTACGCAGTGTTATTAAGAGTTTTTGTTTACTCAAAGGAAACGAAGGTGAAACTTATGTTGTATGACTCAGGCCCAACAATGCAAGGATGAGAATGAAATGTATCACTTTTCGTTCAATGAATCCTATGTATGGGAGAGAGAGAAAGTTTTCCAGATCAACCTTGAACTACAATGCAAAATTTTCTTTAAAATGCAAATGCAACAAATAACGCATCAAATGACAATTCTCTATTGTGTCTTTTTCAATAATTTCAACAATTTGATTTTCAATGTTTTCGAAGACGAAAAAGATTTTTTGAAAGAATTTTTTTTTTTTCACTTTTCAAAAAGGACCCTCACTATGCCAATGAGAGTACAGAAAATCAAAAACCAAAGAGCAAGCAATGATAAAAACCCAATCCACTCTTTCAATGAAAAGAGCAAACCAATATAGTCTTTTCAAGTGTATAAGAAAAATGATATTTCAAACAAAGCAAATGATAAAGACCAAGAAACTCAACTTTCAACCAATCATCGGCCCTTAACTAATCAAACACACTCAGATTCTGAAATCAGAGGGTATGGTGTTGCCAAGAAAAGACAAGAAATGAAAGTCAAGACAAAAGTGACAAGAAGAGCCTTGAAATCCTAAGACTGTTCATGCATGCAAACGAAGACAAGAAAGACATCAATCAATGGTACAAGAAACTCTTATGAGGCATCTAGACTGATCTAGTCAGTTGAAGATGCCAAAACTCAAATCCAAATTTTTTGAAAAAATGAGTTCGTAGGCTGGAAATACTACACAGTGCGAGAATTAGGCATTCTCGCAGGTGACCCTTGAGCAGGGTGCGAGAACCTCGCACTAAAACCTAAAGGCAGAGTGCGAACCCTACCAATTCTCGTAGGCTGCAGTGAAGTGTAGTGTGAAAATGTCTGAACATAGTCAAAATTTTGGAAAATGAAGCAAAATTTGAAAAGGCCTCTGGACCCAGAGGGTCTATCAGGATATCCTGAAGACTCAAAGATTGATAGGAAAGGAGAAAAGTAAAACCAGAGCAAATGGCCACAGAAAAACACCAAAAGCCACAAAGAAAATGGGATTGTTCCCCAGTAGAGTCGCCAATTTTGTTATCGGACTAATCAGTAGGTGCAGACACTAACAGATCTCCCTAGATCCACCTAGATCTAGAACAAAACAGGACAGGACATGACTCTTTCCCTAAGTTTTGACCATTGAATTGACTAGGAGGAATGAACAAGTAACATACCTTATTATCGCTTCCTAGGGTCTTTGTTTCTCCCACTTCACTCCACTACTCTCGTGAGGTCAAGACCAAGACAACACAAACCAACCAAAGTGAAGATAGCACAATATATTCAACAGTCAACCTATGTGTATGATCAAGGAATTACTCAATAAAGTGGAAATAGCTTTATGGGAAAGGGACATGCCACTATATCATATTAATGGAAAGTAAAGATTACAACCTAAGCCTTGATGTCGCAAACTTCCTTTCGATGGCTCCTTGCTCTGACACACACACTTTCTCAATCATTGTATGAAGAAGATCAAATCCTCTTGATAGACTTGTTAGAGTCTCCAAGTTGTTGTTCAGCTAAGTCCTTCACACAATTCTTTTGCCAATTCTCCAATGAATCTTGCTTAACCTTTTCCATGAGAATTCCCTCAACATATAGGAGAGAATGAATTAGTTACTTGGATAAGAATGATCCCAAAATATTAGGGAATCCAGTACTAGGATAACCATTTGAATGCCAACCCATCCTTCTAGAAGATTCCCTTCTAGAAACATCGAGAATTCATATTTTTCCATGCTTTAGGAAGAGTTCACACCCTAGCTGTTCAACACAGTGTGAGAAGTTCACACCTTGGCTTAAGGCCCTGTGAGAATCAGGCATTCTCACACCCAAATATACTAGCAGCCTGCGAACCTTCTTCAAAAATGAGTTTTCTAGGAAGAGATGAAAGTAACTTTTCTCAAGAGAAAGTTCTTATGAAGAGCCTGAGTACACCATCATCAATACATCATTATGATGACCAAAATCATGGGTAACACCCCTCCCCTTATTTTTTCACTGTCCTCAGTGCAACTTACACTGTCTCTGCAAGCCTTTCAAAATTTTCAGAAAGATGCAGGTACTCTGCCCACATAGCATCTGCATGCTCCCATGTTGTGTCCTCAGGACCGTACTAGGTCCACTAGACCTTTACAAGCTCTATAGCTCGATTCCAGAGCTGTTTTCTTTTCTTTTCCAATATACGCACATGATGCACTTGTAGGACACCCTCTAGTTCCACTTGAATCACATTCCAATCGATAACATGATTAGCATCAGGTCCATATTTCTTAAGCAGTGAAACATGAAACACATTACGTACAGTCATAGATGCAGGTAATGAAATCATGTATGCAACTGGCCCAATCCTTTCCAGTATCTCAAATGGACCACAAAATCTTGCTGCCAATTTGGCACAAATTCCCAACTTTAGGGAACTCCTGTTAGTCTTCACTTTCAGGAACACATGGTCACCCACTTTGAATTCTCTATGGGTTCTGTTACTGTCAGCATAACTTTTCTGCCTATCCTGGGCAGCTTTCAGATTCCGTTTAATCCTTATCATTTGGTCTTCCATCTCTTTGAGCAGCTTAGGCCCAATCACTGCTCTGTCAGCTGGATTATCCCAGCTTACTGGTGTGTTTCACTTTCTTCCATAAAGTGCTTCAAATGGGCTCATCATCAACGATGTATGATACCCATTATTGTAGGTGAATTCTACTAATTGTAGGTAGTCTTCCCACCTTGATGGTTTATCCATCACATACATTCCCAGTATGTCTTCTATTACTATGTTCACCCTTTCTGTCTGACCATCAGACTCAGGATGATACATTGTACTAAAGTTCAGATTTGTTCTGAATCTCTTGAGCAGTCCTTTCCAGAAATTCGAGGTGAATTTCAAGTCCCTATCAGACACAATTGTCTTAGGAATTTCGTGCAAGCATGCAACTTATTTTAAAAAGATATCAACAACATCAGTTGCCCTGTGGGTGGTTTTTAGTGGAATAAAATGGGCAGCTTTAGTAAGCTTGTCCACCACCACCATGATTGAATCATGTTGCTTGCTTGTTCTAGGTAGTCCGGTGATAAAATCCATTGTTACCACGTCCCATTTCCATTCAAGAATGGGTAAAGGCTGTAGTAACCCTGTTGGGTGCCTGTGCTCAGCCTTAACCTTCTGGCACTCTATACATCTGGCGATGTATTCAACGATTTATTTCTTCATACCTGGCCAAAAATAATGGCTTTTGACTGCTGCCACAGTCTTTTGATATCCAGGATGTCCATCATAAGCCACGTTATGCATTTCTTTTAGAATTGTCAGCTTCAATTCTTGGACATTGGGTACATACACTTTGTTTTTATACAAAAGTAAGCCATCAGTTCCCAAGGTGTAACTTTCCTTGGTCTGTGGTCTCTCACACTGCTGTAGCTTTGCTACTAAACCTCTGTACTGCAAATCAACATTTGCAGCTTCCAAAATTCTGTCTTTAATCTCAATCCTGTACATGCTAATGGCTGTAGCATGTAATTCGTGCACTTTTCTGATGATTCCATCAGCCACCTTATTTTCTTTCCCTTTGATATGCTTGATATCAAAGTCATATTCACACAGAAAATCCAGCCATCTGATTTGCCTGGCATTTAAAGTCAGCTGATCAAATAAATACTTCAGACCATTATGGTTTGTTCTCAAATCGAATCTTTTTCCCATGAGGTAATGTCTCCATTTCCTCAAGGCGTGGAAGATTGTTGCTAGATCTAAATCATGAGTGGCATAATTCCTTTCATGCTCTTTCAGCTTTCGGGACTCATAACAAATTACAAATCTTCTCTCTAAGGGCTCTTCCAAAATGTCCCTGTAGAACTTGGGGGCAGGACCATTCTCATTGACATCGAAGTTATCGATGCCCCACTCGATTACAATATCTTGTTCGATCATAGCTACATGTACGCTATGAAGGCAGTTGCCTCTTCCATCTTTCGAACCATGATGTTCCCCCATAATGGGAAAATCATTACCATTGATCAAGTTTCACATTATGAGCCTAACCCTTCTGCCAACATTGATAACATTATCCTTTTTGTCCATACTAATCATGAGATGTACCCACTCATCGAAATGGGGCCGAAAATTTTCAAAGACCCATCCTTATTAGGAACTTACCATGGTGCACCACCGCTCATTCATCCTTCTAATCAGGTATGTGTCGTCTCGTCTAAAGGAACTGACATTGAGGATACCCTTCCTCCCAGTGAGGCTTCTCTTATATCTGACGTCCCACTAGTCGCAGAGCCCCTCCCTCAGGAGCCTTCTGCGAACTTGTCGAATCCACTAGTTCACGATTTCACCTCACCCTGAGGCCATATCCCTGTTTGGGAAACAATTCCCCAAGACATTACTCAAATCCCCTTCTCTTACCCTCCACCAGGCATACAAGCTTTCCAAATAGCCGCAACTCTTACGTTTCCAAACATGGTGTTGGCAATTCTAGTATGGTATATCCATCCACCAGAGATGGTTCCTCAACCATCCCTCCCCCCAAAAACAGAAGGAATCCTGATGCAAATTCCCATACTCACTCCCACCATACCCCCTACACCCCCACTCATTAACCCCCCTACCATAGATGGGGGCAGGAGAAAGAAGAAGGATCCCACAGCTCCACTTCCCCCATGCATCCAACCTTCTTGCGCACTATGTGAGAAACATGGACACCCAACCAACAAATGCCCATCTCTACCCGAGTTACGTTACCTAATTCAACTCAATCAAACACCATCACCATTCGTCACTTTATCAAGTACTGTCGCTACCTCCCCTAACATAAGTAGCAAAGGACTGCGAACCAAATTTGATTGCACCATATGTTTAGAATATGGCCATTATACACACCATTTCCCAGTGCTACCTCAATTCAGACAGACATTAGTAGGAGTACGCCAAAGCTTCCAGCACGAACCTAATCCAACTACATCATCCCCACCAAACATCACTGACATACATTATGTCACGACTTCAGTCAACGAATGGATGAGATGCCCTTTCTCTCCCTATGAATCCTTATATCATTTCACATATCAATGTCCTATTATCATTGAATATAGGCAACGCCAAGTGACCTTGATTCAAACTCCTGCACCCCCTACAGAATCAATGATTAACCTTACACCATCACTAGAGATTCTTCATATTATTTTTCTTGATCCAGAAGCACTCCCTATTCCTCCATGGTTTTTGGATGACTTATATGAGGATTTACCCCCAAATCCCCCCAATTCTCCAGTTCATTTCCCCACAGAAATTTTATGTCCAACTACCATTTATAACCCTCAATATCTCAATATTTGGTTTATGACGAGCAAACCATCGCAATCTCATTGCGTCATCCCTCCTTATTCTTCACCACCAGAAGATAACCACACGATGATAGTCACCGATATCACTCTTTTAGATCCCTTGTATTCCCAATAATTCCACTATGACGAGTACATACTCGAGGAATTAACCACCCCCGACTACCCATGGGATGCGCTACACCATAGAGATCTCTTCCTTTCATGGGAAGCCTTCACACCTCCTAACCAACACTCCATATACGCAGTTGAAACCAAGGATTTTATCCCATCAAGGCATATCGTCTGGTTCAACAACCCCATCCCTGCCCCTGACGCTTTTGAAGAAGGCAATATGGCCAACATTTCCCCTACCATCAAAATCGATATTTCCATAAAAAATGGAGTCGTCAAGGAAATCACCATTGGTGCTGCATGCACTCCTCAAGAAATCACCGCCTACAAAACCCTCTTCAAAGAATATCGGGATATTTTTGCCTGGTCATACATAGAGATTCCTGGCCTTGATCCCTCTATTTTCAAACATCGCATAGACACCTGGCCTGATATCACACTGGTTAGTCAAAAACAACGACCGCTACACCCATCCAAAGCAGTGGCCATCAAAGTCAAGATTGACAAATTATGCGTTGTTGGGTTCATCTACCCCATCACCTATACCTCATGGGTCTCCAACCCTATACCCATTAACAAAAAATAGGGCACTATCCGTGTATGCACGGACTTTCACGATCTCAATCATGCCTGTCCCAAAGACAATTTTCCAATGCCTTTCATCGATCAAATTATCGACGACTGTGCAGGCCACAATGCTTTATCCTTCATGGATGGTTTCTATGGCTATAACCAAATCCAAATCCATCCAACCGATCAATACAAGACCGCATTCACCACTCCTTGGGGTTCTTTTTCATATTGTGTCATGCCTTTTGGCCTAAAAAATGCTGGCGCAACTTTCCAATGGGCTATGACATACATTTTTCACGATTTGGCTCATATCATCCTCGCATACTTGGATGACCTCACAGCTCGATCCAAAAAAATCACTCAACATCTTGATGATTTAGGAATCATCTTCCAAAGGTGTCGTCAGTACAACATCCGCTTGAACCCCCTCCAGTGCGTGTTCTGCGTCACTTATGGGTGCCTCCTCAGGTTCATCGTTTCCCAAAGCGGTATTACCGTGGATCCCCTCAAATTCCAAGCCATCACAGAAATTCCACTCCCCTGGAATTTACGCAACTCCAGAGTCTACAAGGAAAAGATAACTTTTTACGGTGATTTGTTCCAGACTATGCCACTCGAGCACACAGTTTCCTTCACTTAATACACCATGACATCCCATCCCACTGGGATGAACATGCCCAAAAAGATTTCGACGATCTTAAAAAGGCACTCTCCAATGCCCCTTTAATTAGTTCACCCGACTATAATCACGACTATATCCTCTACGTATCAACGTCATCTGTCTCAGTAGCAGGAGTTCTCGTTCAAATAGGAGATGATGATCGTGGGCATGTCATTTACTACATTATTAAAAACCTCCTAGGGCCACCCTTGAAGTATAATCATGAAGAGAAACTAGCCCTTGAAGTCGTCCTCGTAGTCCAGAAACTACGTCATTACATTCTGCTTCGCATAACTAAAGTCATAGCAGATTCCAGCCCCATGTAATACTTTCTCAGTAATCATCAAATTAACGGTAAATTTGCTCGATGGATCGTTATCCTTCAGGAGTATGATCTCAAATTTTCAACACCCAAGAGAAAGAAAGCTCTTGTCCTCATCAAACTCGTCACAACCTTCCCCTCCAATACTACTAGTTCCCCCATCAATACCGACTTCCCCGATGAAAATCTCTTTTACATCACTTCGGATGACCCTTGGTATGGTGACCTCCATGCCTACTTCCAAACCCAAAAGTTTGGTAACCACCTCTCACGAGATGATCGTTGTTGTATTTTCCACCAGGCCCCCGCTATCTCCTCATCAGAGATATCTTATATCGATGAGGGGTCAACACCATACTCCATCTATGCTTGACTATTGACGAGGCCGATAGAGTCTTAAATGATTTCCATAACGGCGCGTGCAGGGGCCATCTCTCGGGGATGTCCACCGCTCAAAAAATCATCTGTGTAGGTTACTTTTGGCCTACATTGTTTCACGATTGCATTCATGCCGTGAAGCGATGCGATAAATGTCATCTTTATGCCAACAAAGCATGAGCACCACCTGCTCTTCTACACCCAATCATTACTACAGGCCCCTTTTGTAAATGGGACATCGACTTCATGACTTGCAACCCTCCATCCAACAATGGACACAAATACATTGTTTTCACAGTTCATTACTTCACAAAGTGGGCTAAATCCATGCCTACCTTCAACAACACCACTGACACCGCAACGCATTTTTTCTTTAATCATGTCATATCACACTTTGGAGTACCACTCCAACTAGTCTCTAATCATGGGAAACATTTCGAGAATGAGATTTTCGTCGAACTCTCATCCTGATTAGGATTCTCCCATGATTTTGCCTCACCATATTACCCTCAATCCAGCAGACAAGTCGAATCAGTTAACAAGGTCCTCAAGACCATGTTATAGTGCATGGTTAACATAAGACCAATTGGCATCATATGTTATTTTCCGCGTTGGGCTTACCGTACCACCGTGAAAACGGCCACTGGTTTCACACCATTTCATCTAGTCCATGGGGTCGAGGCCACTCTTCCTATCGAATGCGAAATTCCCACCATATGCACCGCAATTGAGCTATTACCCGACATTTCTCCAATGGAGCAATGTTTGCTGAACTTAGAGTCCCTGGATGAAGATCGTCAATCTTCATTACAGAACAATGAGGCAGTCAAAAAATGGTCAAAAGCCACCTTTGATCGCCATGCCAACCTTCGCTCATTTCACAAAGGTGACCTCGTCCTTGCTTACGATATCGCTCATGATACCCTCGGTCATGGAAAATTTGAGTCATTGTGGCATGGCCCTTACATTATCCAACATTGCCTCACCAAAGGCGCATACATCCTGGCTTCCCCCGAGGGCCTCTCTCTCAAAGAACCCATCAACGGGTTGTACTTAAAGAAATTTTATGCCTGAGCGTAGCCATTCTACATTAGGTTATTTCTTTTATAGTGTTTTTAATCTTTTTTTCATACCTCACGTCTAAACTATAATTTGTGTTATTGACAGATGCTTCCTCCACCGGCCTACCACATCAGTTACACCAACGACGCCAGTCATTGGACACAAAATCTCGCTTCGGTAGCTTGGGCCCTATATTCCCCCTCACATGAACTGCTCCACTCCAGTGGCATATGTTTGGTTTCAGCAACCAACAACCAAGCTGAGTACACTACCATCATTGGTCTCCTCGCCGATGTCATCCATCATCATATTCGTCACCTTAGTGTCTTACTTGACTCCCAACTAGTCGTCCTCTAGCTCAACAATGTGTACTGTGTCCGCGCTCCTTGTCTCTTTCGCAAATACCTGCAAGTTAGACTTTTATCTCGACATTTTGATTTCATTACATTTACACATATTCCAAGACAATTTAATCAAATCACAGATAACCTAGCTAACATTGTACTAGATTGGCATATATCACATCAAGACACCTTTACACACACATAAACCATCAGAAGTCTGTCACAGCATATAGATTAGACATCATAAACAACATTAAAAAATTCTCACACACATATAAACATCACAAAGACCCCAAAATGTATATCCATATATATATATATATATATATATATATATATTGGTCCAAAGTGCCATCAAAATGTTTACATACAAATAGAGTACATCTTATACAAAATCCATAGGCCAGAGAACCACCTTAGTACAAAACTAGTGTCACCACACCAAACAGGCTCACCAGCCTATATAATATACAAAAATACACATAGAGACACTCATGGTGCCTCTAGAGCACCACCTCCTAGCCCTCCCTCATGGGGGGGTGCCCCACCTACTATCGGTCCCTCCGGACTTGGAGGTAACCGCCTAGTCATCGCAGCACCTGCTGCTGCTGCTCGTCGAACCACAATCTGCCACATCAACAGAACCCCCACACACTACTCTAGGACACCCTCGTCCTAGATACGTGACCACATGCCCTCAGGCACTCCCTATATCACAGCCTCCAAGTGGCGACGAATATCCTCAAAATCTCCCTCAGCCTCGGCTGGAGGAGCATGTGATGGCCCTACACCAGGGTCGTCGAAACGACATCTCCTAGCCGCTCTCTCATTGCCAGCTGGTCTTTCCTCAACATCCTCTTGTCGTTGTCTCTCTCCTACCCACGGCTCTCCCCGCGAAGGTGTCATCGACCCCTAATGAGTCGACGCTCTAACCAACTCAACCTCACGCCCGTGAGGTCCCACATCTGCACATACAAACAAACAAATGATAGCATCAACATCCATCTATACATAATACACATGTTATACTATCTAAATACAAAAATATCAAAAATTCACATCATACCTCAGCGGTCGAACACCTCTTCTGGAGGTAACACCATATCAGGATCACCCTGGAAATCCACCCCACAGTACGGATACTGCAGTATGATCTGTGGCATCTGCTGCCCCACCTATGCAACCTCAGCCGTGAAATAATGGCCACCCTCATCATGGCGAATCAAAATCCTAGACCACCGCATCAGTCATGGCTCTCACGCACCAAGTGCTCCCAATAACACTCTAGGGCGTAACATCGACACCCTCTCCAAAAACCATGCAACCAAGATGGACCCAAAAGTGAACTCCCCTGAGTCCGCAACTCGACACCTGTCGAGTTGCCCTACCATCTTGGTATGAAGCATCAAGCCCCAGGATAAATGCTCTCCTTCCAGTGCCCTCCCCATAATCCTCAGTTGACCACCACTGATCCGCTGAGTGGCAAGGGACCCATATACCCTCACAACCATCGCTGCTACACAGCGATGAACTAGGGCATCCATAGCCCCGATACTCACCATGGAGCCTGACATAAAATCATCCCTCGAACAATACCTCCAGCCTAAGGTAGCCAACTGCCCGTCCCCAGGTAATATGGGCTCCGCCGGTAAGGGCGTTCTCTGAAAAGGGAGCCCAATCAAAAAATATACATCCTCCACCGCGGTGAAGACCAGCTGCTCACCCCACACCATAAAACAATGTAGATCTGGACTCCACATCTGGATCAAAAACTGTAGGAGGTACTCCTGGGCCTGTATCAAGGGGCACCCAAAAAAATTCAGTAGCCCACAAGCTTCCAAAGTGTCACGAATCGTCGACTCCTCAATAGCCACAACCTCCCTGAGCTGTGACCAATCCCTCTCTCTCCAATGAACCGACATCATCCAAATGATCACCTACAACCACATAATCCAGTTCTCGATTAGCCATCTCAAACATAAACACATTAAAATCTCCAAAAAAGATAAGTCTTGCACCCGTCAGCTTTTCCCCCAAGGCGCGACTGTTTAACCCCATAGACGCACACACATGTGCGCCTGTTCATCCCACAGGCACGCTCACATGCACTCCTATTCATTCCATAGGCGTGCACACCTGTGTGCCTGTTCATCCCACAGGTGCGCACACATGCACACCTGTTGGCCATACAGATGCACCTTCATGTGCCCCTGTCACATACACATGCATGCATCATAGTGCGCCTGTTCACTACACAGCTGTGCACTCATGCGCAACTGTTTAGCTTACAAGCTCACATACCATGCACTCTTGTTTTACCCATTAGGGCGCCCCTGGACGCGGATATCTGGATAACAGGTGTGCACCCATGCGCGTATATTTCTCGATTTTCGACGCACTGGGGGGCCCACACCCACAAACCCCCCTGTACGACCCTCTGTATAGGCCTTGCCCACAAATAGAAAACCTAATTCTATGCAGGACGATAAGACAACTAACCTAAAGCTCGCTGGTCCTGAATCGACTGCCTTGTTCTCCCAGAATCTCCAAATCTCCTCTGAATATCTCTCATCCAATCACTCTGACAGCAAGTACAAATGAGGTGGCAATGTGGGCCCTACAACTATATATAGTCCTTTTTTCCAAACTTCCAGACCCCATTCCGGAAGCTCTGGGTGTCTGTTTTTTGATCCATCTTCAGCCATGGGATCAACATCCCGTCCTCTACATCAAGACAGTCCCCAAGCCATTTTCATCCTTAGCCCCCAGGGAGCCATTTTTCCATACCTCGTACAGGTATGCATGCTCATGTTCAAAATTATCAAATAAATAATTGTATGTTCGATTCTCTTCAGATATTGTTCACATTGGGTATTTGGTTTTTATGTGTGCAGGTACTTGGTCATCATACACCAGCGCAACCCCTTCAGGTATATAATCAACAATGGCATGTAATCATTCCCTCTGAATCTCAATTTCATCTCCAGTCACACTCTCTGAAATTTTCCTTTAGGGTCCCCATATCCAGCTCTACAGTACCGCCACCTCCACCGCATTTTGGGTACTATCACCCAGTAGCACTCTCCCCCACATGAGTTGTCCCATTCATAGCCCCCTTGGCACTTTAACACTCATGTTGTTTTCAACCTTTAGGGATGGGAGTCCCGATAGTCTTACATCATGTCGCGAATTAGCCACATACTCCTTCTCGTCATTTTGATAGCCTACCCAATAGACTCCCAGGGCACTTCCTCATGGTTTATTTTGACTACACTCCCGCAACACCATTTACCATCTATTTCATCCATCGTCGGTCTACCCATCTTCATATTTCCCTCCATACATTTCCCTACTACAAAAACCCACCTATGGGGCCCCGACCCTCCACTTGTTTTTTACACCAACTTGCACCATCCTCAGGCCAAGCCATCTTACACTAGGGCACCCATTTCTATATATGCATTATTATCCCCACTGATTTTTTAATTCTTTTTGTAATCAAGCCATTGTTTATAGCATCTTACATAGCTTTTTGTCGTCACCTTTGGTGACCTTCTTGGAAAACGCAACCCATGTCGCCCTTAGTTGGGACACTCCTTATCATCTACTCCTGTTGACATCGTCCATAAACTCCAAGTATCCAACATGCCACCTACCTCTGCTCTCTAAGATTATTCACTTTGTCCCGCCTCTGGTACAACTTATCCCACATCTCGTTGTCCCCCCTGACACTCGACTTCATTTAACGGTTGCAGCCACTTATACTTTGCATATATCCCCAACCAAGGGCAGTCTTGAGTCTCCACACATATTAACTTTGTCCATGTACCTCCTCAGTTCCTGACCTCACCTAGTAGATTTCACGAAGCTCTTTTCAATTGGAGTCGCGTCTCCCTTTTTGTCAACATCAACACAATTTCCAGAAGGGCGACAATATCTTGACTCTTATTACCTTTCCAATGAGAAGTCTCGGACGACACAGGGAGAACCATAATTGCTCCCTGCTGTCGTTGACCCCCATAACATTCCACTTCAACACCTTATCATGTTACGATGGGTCTTACTTTGCGACTATTGCAGTTATTTCTTATATTTTCCGAAGACCTATGAACTTTGTTGGGCTATCACCGCCCATAGAATCCGTGATACTTCTTACAGGTGTCATTGCCTACTGTTCAGAGTATGTTCCTCATCAGAATTGTCCTCTGCCTTTATCGAAACCTCCCCTAAGGGCACTGCAGTTGTCTACATCAACACACAGTTTTAGTCACTGTACAACACCCTTTTTTGAGTTACTTGACACACGCATGGGGCATGCTCGCCTCATTTGTACACAATTTATTTTACACGCCTTGCGAAAAGTTGGGTCCTACAGGTTCCCTTCTCCTTCCAATGGGTCACTCTTGATACTCTCACTATCGCTCTTTCTTACAATAGTACTCTCAGTAGAAGAAACATTGATGGATTTCATCTATCCGTATGCTCCTAACCTCATCCATCTGGGGGCATGTGTTATCACTTAAATTTCATCCGCAAATGGTTACAGGAATCCAACATCTTCAAACAACTATGAGTCCACCCATGGACCAAAATTACCAAAAAATCATTTCCAAAAGGTCCAAAACTATACAACCAGTTATAAAATCAAGATGTGCTATGACTACACAGGGCAGGCATGCACATGTGCCATCCAGAAACACAAGAAAAGCGCACATGCGCACAATGCACGATTGTGGACGCTAAAAGCTGCACACACCTGAGAACGACGCATTTATGATGTTGGTCGGCCTCCCACCCACTTCTGGTTCAGTTTCCAAGTCGATTTGACACCCAAATATTGGCTAGATCCGGCTGGGTGGCTGGTCAAAGACCTAAAGGTGCCCTAAACAACCCCTTTTCACACTAAAAGCTAGTTTCACAATACCTCAACGTGGTGCTATAAAACAAGGCCATGGGTGCACTAAATTTTCAAGGAATTCATTTGCAAGGTTATGCTGCTGCTATTCTCTTGGGGAATCCTCTTTTCTCATCAAGAGCATGCTAGCACCATTCCATTTGGGCAATCCACATCACCTTTTAGTGGGTTAGCTTGGGATTCTTTCACCATTTCTTTCAAGTTTCAAAGTTGTAAGAAGAGCTCAATTGTGGGGGTCCAAGAGCCCTCCCTTGGAGGAAGAAGGGACTCAAAGTCCCATTTCTTCTCGGTGTTTTCTTTTCACTAATACAATCCTTTCCATTGGTGTCATGAGTCTTGTTTGTTTCTTGTTCTTATGTCCTTATGCTCAATAGTTTAGTTGTTCTTTCATTTTCTAGTTTAATTCTTAGCTTAGTCTTTTATGTTTATTTTTCTAACCCTTTCCTTCACTGCTGTCTTACTTAGCTAACCCAACTAAGCTTGTAAGCACCTCTGTTTTGCTCATTCAAGTGACAAAAGAGGTGCAACAACAGGGAATTGAAACCCTAGTACATGGTGTTGTGCAGGTTAAAAGGCGCCTTTGAGCGGTTTTTGTGCTTACCAAAGCTCAATTTCCACTAACGAATGAAATGAATGCCCAAAACCCAAAATGGTAACTTGGAAAACAAGTTGGTGTATTAACTATTGGTCACGTCATGCTAGGGTGACGACCAACATTAATCACTTGCTAAACCCAAGGAAATCCAAGTCAAAACCTCAAGCAACGAACATGTGCCAAATAAGTACCAACTCATTCAGGATCACATGTTACCAACACAACCACCTACCACATTAACCACCATCGACAAATAACAATGTCTAGCATATGGTATATGCATATAGGATGTCCCACATGTATTAGAAACTTTGACATCGACTAACATATGAACTTACAATACTTAACTACCATAATTAATATCGTCGTCCATACAATGCAATGTTCATAAGATATACATGTTGGATCATACTGATACAATATATAATATGTGTGCGTTGTGGATAATATCCCATATGCATTAAAAATCACAAAAAAAAATCCAAACACAAATCTTTAAATTACCATAATTGCAACAACCAAGTTGACATTACCATATCCTTGTAACTTCTCTAATATGTATTTGACCATATACATATAACTGTGTAATATATATAAGTGAAGTGATATGTGCATATGTATGCAGGTCACCCTTTTTCTTATATGTCTAAAACTCAATAGTTAGTATGTGAATATCATGTCGACGCATTCATAAAAAATGAGAACCCTTTTATCATTTGAAACAACATCCATGAAACACTTATTTTGTAGATGATTTTGCCCAACGTTTGTACTTAGAATCGAAAAAATCAATGCCCAAAGAGGAGTTTTGATTACCATTTGAAATAGCTATTGTTATCACTTATTAGAATTGAGAAATAAAACCAAGCTCATACCAAAATAATCATCATGTAGATGATCCATAAGCATTGAAGACAACCATCAACAATAAAAAAATTAAGTGACTTTTCCTTCAAATGGGCTCTTCCAGGTTATTTATTTGAATGCCACTATAGGGGTCCCCACTTATAGTATATATATGTGTGTCTGTGTGTGTGTGTGTGTGTGTGCCTTTCAATTCTTTGTAGGAAAGTGACTCTTTGACGATTTTGAGAGTCAACATTGGCGACTCTATAGGGAAGGCAATGCAATATTGGATTGAACTCAGCTTTTTGGTTTCACACATAGAGAAATTTTTCTGTTATGTACTCGAAGGTTTTCTTTTTGTTTTGGTATGCTCTTTCAAATTGGGGTGGTGGAAGGTAGAAAAGGAAAATATTAAAGAGGGAAAAGCTTTAGCACTCAAATTTAAGCAAAGTGGTCATAGATGTAGCACGATACAAAGTTGTGAACCACGAGTGATTGTCTTTCTTTTTGTTCTGGCTACTTATCACTACTTAAGCATACTTCTACAAAACAAGGAAAAATTGTGGTTGTGCATGACTTATCCAAATCAAGATGAAACAAAACTTGAACAAGATCAAGGGCAGAGAAAAAATAAAATCTAGGCAAAGTAAAAATAAAACCTCAAGAAAGACTGAAAGTAAAGCAAAAGTACTCAAGAAAGTAAAATGCAGAAAAATAAAACACTACAACCTAAACTGATATTTACATGAAACATTGATTCAGAAAATGTAATAGTTAGCTAGGCTCAACATATTGTTTCAAATGCGAGCCATTAGTCGTGAAAGAGAATAACCGCTCTTCAAAGTCTTTTAACATGTAAGTATTATTTCCAACTACTAGAAAAATATTGTATGGACCTAACCAGAGATTTTGGAATTTAGAATGCTTGCCTTTATCATCATGTGCAGAGTCCCAAAGCAGGAATTTTTTGTTGATCTTAAACTTGATAGATTTGGCACGTTGATCAAAGTATTTTTGTTGATTGTCTGTTTCCTTTTCTTCATATTTTACAATGCATGGTTTCTTTGCTCTTCTAAATCTAGCAGAGCATTCATTCTATGGGAAATATCAATGGAATTTAACTCCTTATCCTGCATTTCTAAACAAAGGGAAGTAAGTTGAAGTTCAATAGGAATTATAGCTTCCTGACCATATAAGAGTGAGAAAGGGATATGACCAGTGTTTTTTTTGGCAGTTGTGTGATTAGCCCACAATGTGTATGTGATAAGAGTATGCCATTAACAGGGCTTATCATCAATAATCCTTTTCAAGATCTTAACCTGATTTTTGTTGGTTGACTCAAATTGCCCATTTCTCTGAGGGTAATAGGTAGATGAGGTGATGTGCTTGAATCCAAATTTACTCAAAAATCGAGAAAATTTTGAAAAAATAAATGTTGATCCATTATCTACGATTATTTTGAGTGGTAGGCCAAAGCGTGCAAAAATATTAGATTCTAAGAAGTTGATCACCTGCTCATCCTGTGTGTTTTTAAGAAGGAGAGCTTCAGTCCACTTCATAAATTAATATGTTGTCATCAATATAAATACATGTACTGTAGAAGATGGAGGGTTGATAGGTCCGATGAATTCTAATCCCCATTTATCCAATGGGAAATCAGGCAAAGCTAGTTGTAAAGGCATAGCTGAAAATTGTTCCTTGCCAGAAAAAGTTTGACATTTTTCACAAGCCCGAATGAACTTGAAATAATATTGAAACATCAAGGGACAAAAAAAAAAATCCTTGATGATATTGAAAGTAGTATCCTTTACTGCGAAATGACCACCAATATGGATGTTAGAATATGAACATCCATGAAGTTCATTTAAATGTTTTTGGGCTATGTTATCATCAACACATATTAGTAGTAGCGCACCAACAGATCTATGATAAAGGATGTTTCCTAGGATGAGGTACTTTGGGGATATCAAGCGCATCCTTCTGCATTGATTCGAATCTAAAAGACTTGGGAAATTATGATGCAAAAGATAATAGATGATATCCTTTTACCAAGAATGATCAACTAAATTAATATCAAGATTTTCCAAGTAAAATAGTTCCAAAAACACATTCTTGTCTTCCTCAAGAGAATCACTTGGTTCATGGTGTTGAGCCAAGTGAATAACTAGATCACGTCCCTTAATACTTTTGGTTGTGGTGATCATTAAATCACGTTCTTGAATCTTGGCAAGTCAATGAGAAATTTTTCTTGAAAGATGAGTTTGTGTAAGAAAAAACTTGACTGTAGGAAAATGGACTCTTTCCTATGTTTTCTTGCCCAAAATTAAATGCTTGAACTTTCCTATAGATTTTACCAAGGAGAAAGTGTGTTTTTAAATTAGAGTATAATTCATCTCGTCATCTGATAAAATTTTACTCATATAGGCTATAGGATTTTCTTGATTTTGGTCATCAGTTTGCAGAAGGATGGCATAAATTTCCTCTTCTGTGGCATTGGTATAGATGATGAATTATTTATTAAAATCAGGCTCGGCTAAAACTATTGCATAGCTAATTTCCTTCTTGATTCCTGTAAAATCATTTTCTAAATCATCAGTCCAAGAGAAGTTTCTATGTTTCTTCAACAAATTATGAATGGGTTTAAACATCACAGTCAAGTCAGGAACAAAACTCCTGAAAAATTTAATGGTGCCCATGAAGGATTGAACACCTTTCCTAGAGGTAGGATCAGGGAGGTTCATAATCATGGAAACTCTCGCGGTGTCAATACTAATACCACAGTTAGAAACAATATGACCAAGGAGTTTTCCTTGAGTAACTCTGAAAATAGACTTAGAAGGATTCAATGACACATCAAATCTTTTGCAACGCAGAAAGACTTTACTAAGATGACCAAAATGATCTGATCGGTTTTTAGAATAAACAGTTAATTCATCAAGATAAACCTAAATCATCTTACCAATCAAATCATCAAAATCTATCTACATAGCTCTCTGGAATGTGGAACCTACGTTAGACAAGCCAAAAGTCATGCATTTGTAGGCAAAGGTGCCCCATCTAGTGGTGAATGTGGTTTTTTATTTATCATCCCTCTTGACTTTAATTTGATTATACCCAGAAAAACCATCAAGTAGGGACATTATTTGAGACCTGTCTACCTGTTGCACGATCATCTCCATGTTAGGAAGCAGAAATTTATATTTAACACTATCTCTATTTATATCATGAAAGTCAACACATAACATGATCTCATTAGTTTTCTTTCGTTCAGGAACCAGATTTGAGACCCATTCAGAATACTTTACTAGAAAGATGATTTGAAATTTTAATAATTTTTCAACTTCCTTTTTGATAGTAGCTTCAAGGGTAGGGTTTACATGCCTTTATTTCTGCCTTACTATTTTCTCCCCTTCCTTAATAGGAATGGTGTGTTGTATGACGTTGAGATCAAAACCATAAAGATCCTCATATGACCAAGAAAAGACGTCCTTGAATTCATGGAATAAGTCGATGAATTTTCCTTTTTCTTCTTGTGACCACTAGGCTCCTATTTTAAGAATCTTGGGATCATCTGAGGTTCCAATGTTCACGGAGACAATGTATACAAATTTCCTTTTTGACTCCTCTTCTACAACATTTTCCTTTTGACCAACATCACTCATTGAAAATGAACTCTCAAGATGATTCAATCCCTTCAGAAAATTGTCATCGTTAATAGAAATCACTTCCTTATGATTAAGAGGTTTATTCTGTAAGAAAGAACATATATCCTCATCATTTTTTAAAACCTTCCATGATTCAACATTGTCAGGTACATGTGGAAGATATAAAGACATAGAAGTGAAAACAGGTTGTTGTGGTAATAATTTTTGAGTAGGAGAAGAAACAAAAACTGTCAACTTATCAACCATTGTGTTAAGCTCCCTTTTTATCAACCATTGTGTTAAGCTCCCTTTTTATCAACCATTGTGTTAAGCTATCAACATATTTGAAATCAAGGCTCAAATGACCTGAGTGTACCTTTTCATCATCTTGTTATTAGGATTATAATTTTTTCTAAAAATATTAACCACAAGCTCAGAATCACCAAATACAGTAAGATGACCACAACCCAAGTTATAAGCATTCTTGATACCTAACAATAGGGCTTCAAACTCAACAACGTTGTTGGTGCAAGTGAATTCTAACCTAAAGGAGAAGTTGTAATTTTTTCCTACAGGTGAGTAAAGGATAATACCAGCTCCATTTACTTCATTGGATCATGCACCATCAAAGTGAAATGCCTCATTCTGTCATCATAGTCAAATTTTTCACATGGCACGCCATCTTCCTATGTAAAAATAGAATAAGCACCCAGGCTCTCCTCAACATAATTGACATTTAACTGAGGAACTTTCTCAATGTAAGGTGAGATATGATATTCTATAAGAACAATGATGTTCTTTCCATCCTTAGGGATAGATAGATGTGACCCATCCAAAGACAAGTATCCACATGTTAGGGCTTCCCAATCTCTTCCCAAAATAATTGAGTATTTGTTGACAAGCATATCGATAAATTGAATGTTAAGGGTGGTGTGTATCTCTAGATTTGTGCAAATTACTAAAGTTACATCTTTGATCTCACGAATTGTGGATTGATGTTTATTATTATAGGAGAGCATGCTTCTCACATTTGTTTTTGTACAAGAGAGGCCCAACTCTTCCATAATGGTATTTGACATGACACTTGGGCTTGAGCCACCATCAATGAGGAAGCAATGGGATATTATGTCTAAAATATTTACAGAAATATAGACAGGGGGATAATTTATAGATCTCCTAAAGTTATTTACACCTATCATATTTACATGAGACTCCCCTTCATTGTAATCTTTCGTCGAATTGGATATGTTGGAAGTTTTACCTTCCATGAAATCTCTAAGATGTTGTTGTTGTTCTGGTACAATTACCATATCTAAAAGAGTAGCATTAGATTTTATGTTAGCCAATTGATTTAAAATGTTATATTTTGAAGAAGGGGTAGTGACCTGATGACTGGTAGAAAGGTGGGCATCTTGTGAGCCAGTATTTTGAGTGGATGTTCTAGGGGAAGAAGTAGTCTTGGAAGAATCATCTTTTCCCTTATTGGAATATAATTTATTTATGGTATTAACTACCATAACACCATCCTGTGGGGCCCAATCTAAGACAACAACGAGATTATCTGGTTTCTTTCCAAAAATTTGATCCCTCACATTTTTCTTGATTTCACAAGTGCTTTCCTCATGATGTTCTTTGCATGGGAAATATGGATTTTGGTTGAAAATTATTTCTCGCGAAATTTTTAGTAGAAGCCTCGATGGTGGAAGTAGAAGATATTCCCTTCCTTTCAAAAGATATCATGTGATTATTATTGTCTTGCATAAGCTACAAAATGGTAGACATATCAGTTTGCTTGGCATAGTCCTCCTTAGGAAGATCGGTTCTATTTAACTTCTCTTCGTCCTCCAAACAAGTCTAAAGGGAAAATCCGATATTATTTATGGATTTCTCTTCCAATATGTGATAATAAGAAGAGGTTAAGGCATTGTAGTAATGCATGAATAAGGCTTGATTTTGAGTTCTGATCAATTTATGGATTTGATTATATAACTTGGTGAAGTGAATATTGAAAGCCTTAATGGTTTCACCTTTGTTATATGTAATTTTATTGTACTCCTTCAACTGATCAGTTGGAATCTTGGGTTGTCCAAAAGTAGACTTGAACCAATAGACCAACACTTCCCAGGTGGAGAATATTTTCAGAGGAAAGTTAAAGAACTTAGCCACATATTTTCCTTCTAGAGAATTCACAAATAGACTCATGCAGGTATCATTTTCATTCACACCAATGTTATGACAGACATTCAAAAGAGAAATCAAATTCTCTTCTATGGAGATAGTGTTGTTTCCCAAGAGCTTAGGCAAATGATCTTTGAGCTTTGGAAAAGGATTGGTTGTGGGCGCAATATTCAAGGGAGAAGAAACATGCCACAGAGTAGTAGTAACATCCTCCTCAAATTGAAATAAGACATATTTGTTAATGACCTTGGTCGGATTTGTGGTAGATTGGACAGGAACATCATGGATATAGATACTCATGATCGAATTCGAGATAGAAGGTTGTGAGGAAGATAAACTACTGGTGCCACCTCTAGAACCATTGCTTCTTGTTCCACTACTAGTGCCTGACATTTTGAAGACGTAAGGAAGTGGAGAGGATGAGGAACTAGCCAAATCAAACAAAGATCGATGAAGCTTAGGTTGTTGTCCTCAGAGAACAACTTTTCTTCTTCCTAGTTCGGGAATGAGAGTAAATTCATGTGATTGACCTCGTATTCGTCGAGATATACAGGAGGAATAGGACATAAAATGTCCTAATTTCAGGGTTCGTCGAGGTCTCATCTCCTTTGGTCATCCAAATATTGTTGGAGATGGAATTCAACAACAATAACTTCCCAAGAATGATTCAGTTCATCCTGACTATTGGAAATCTCAAGAATGAGATTGTAAAAGGTAAGGGTAATGTTGGTTTGATCCTATAGATCATTACCTACATTGGGTTGTCTTTAATTAGGAACAATCATGACTCAAGAGAAAAATATGAATAAAAATATAAAATCTATAAACAAACAACAAATAGAAATTAAAGCATTAAATAAAAACAATAAATTTATAAGTGTACAAAAAATACAAACCAAGGAAATGAAAATGGAGCTTTCATTCCCAGTATGGTCGCCAAACAAAATGTTGAGTAAAAGAGATAGAAGCCCTCCTTGCAACATTGTTTTGAATCTTGTTTGGCTAAGACAAGATAGGCGGGATTATCACCCTAATTTATATCCTTACTGCAATTTCAATTAACCTTCAAGCTATTAAACTTAAATACCAATTGTTTTTTTTTTATCATTTATCAAATGCAAACTGAAATAAATAAGTCCGATTTTCTTTTATAATAATTTAAACAAGAAGCAAAATCACATAATCTGATAGAAATAAGAAAGACCAAGAGATTTGCAAAACCATCAATGATTTTATTCATTCATTCGGTAACAACCAATACAGTTTACATACTTTCAAATTATTGACCAGATGAAAGTCTAGAAGCCTAGGGTAACACACACATAGGCCACTGGTGCCTTCAAATCATAGCAAGAATGATGTAAAGATAATCCAATAACCACAGCTTGCACTCAGTTATGACTCTGCACAAGAATCTTATTTAGCACTGAAAAATTAATCCATAAACCAAAAGAAATCTACAGACTATCAAACAGACAATCAAGCTAGAACCATATCATAATTCAATTCTCCTTGGTCCTAGATTTCCATCACCTTCAATAGAACCTGATATCACAAGAAGTGTCTTAGCCTAGAAATTAGAGATGAATGGATTAGTAATAAAATCTCACTTGGAAGTAAGAGAAAACCTTATTAGAGAAATGTGTTCATCTCTCTATTTTTGTCCATCTTACCTCCTTTTAATATCTCCAAGGTAGTTGAATCACTCAATCACTTCTAGTTAAAATTAACTAACAATTAGTTACTTAATAGGAGAGATGTCAAGTAAGTTAATAAATAATAACAATAATATGATAAGGGTATTAAATAACACTAATAAGTGGGGACCCCTTATTTCTCTTTAATGAATTAATAAACCATTTCATCCTTGTATCTTCCACCTTATATGCATGACATACAAATCTTACCACAACATACAATCCATGCCATTATCATGCATAAGATGAAATAATCATAAGAGCCCCTTGTCACTCCATGTGGAAATCGTGCAATTTATCAAAATCTATCCATTTCATATTTTTTTTCCAAACATGAAGCTAATAGGATATCAAGTTGTCCAAAAAATTATTATCGAATATGAGTTGTCAAAATAAATATGAGATGTCCAAAATTATATACTGTCCAAAAATAAAGTGCAAACAAGTCTATATACAGGTGCCAAATAAATTAATCAAAATGATTATGAGAAACCATATTTACTGTTATATGTTTCTCCTCTCTTGCTATGACCAGAGCATGACTAATCCATCGTCTAAAATTTTGCAAAATAATAGTTTAGGCCTGGCTCTATACATAACAATACACATGCGGGAAATCAATATGCATTCCACATTCCAGAACTAGTAATTACTCAGAACAAGGATTTACAGGGCTCTTGGGATTTCATGATCAGGTTTGTAATGAGCGAAAAATGGTAAGTATGACCGGGAACTGCAATATGGACTGTTCATTTACCATGACTAGTTCCATCAAATCATTATCATCAACATTTTTGGATACGAAACAGAGAAGAGATAAAACAAACTAAAAACTCCCATTTCAACTTATATAATTTTGTCATGAAACATTTCTTACAGTCATTATTTAAGCATGGAAATGAAACAAGTATTCGAGTTGATGGACAAGGATTGTAATGAACGAAAAATGTTAAGTATGATGGGAAAATAAAATGGACATACTTACATTACAATTATTTCCATCATCATTCAACTCTTATAATTAAAACCAACAGAATTATAGTCATCCTACAACCATAGTGTTCAATAAATAAAATCAGTCTATCTCTCATTCCATAAGGTATCCACTTTGAAAACATGGTTGCAAAATGTCACACAACAGTTCTGTCATCTCTCGAATTGACTCAAAATATTCACTGTCACAATCCAAGCATTATTAATTTTTTCAAATGATCAAAATCCATTTATTAGTCCCTATTGAACACCTATTTTCGTCTTTAATCAAAACATTACATATTACTTCCAACCATCAAATGTGAAACTTCATGTAAACAACGCTCAAAATATAAACAGAGTCATCCAAACATTTCTTTTATATTCACTCTAAACAATAAATTTCATTACTTATTAAGCAACACTCGAACGATCAAATCATAAAAATGTTGTTCAATCAGACCCCAAACCAGGCAGATAATTTCATTTGCAAGGAGATGACAGACATATGTATGCATAAAAAATTCTCAATCAAGATCATGGTGTCGTGCCTCTATTATGGTTTCATTACAAAATCGAATCCAACAGAGGTGTCATGACTAGCTGGAAATGAAACGACAAAGGTTTCAAAACTTATTCCTATCAAAGCACAACCATTTACTTTGCGAGGCCCATTGGGTCACTTATAAATGATTTCATACTCTAGTGTGACATTCATCACAAATTCAATCATAATACATAGAGGCGGTGTTGCCTCTTTTTCTTTCTATTTTTTTTATCCTCAACATGTGAGCCAAATAACAACCATAGTCAAGTAGACCATGGTTTTACAGGATTATGGTTTCCAATGAACAACAAAATGTCGATATAGGAAGGGATTTGACCCAAAATTACTTCAGACTTGGCCCGAACGAAATGTGCATGCGGGTAAACCAATAATTTGTTTTAACAAGGGTATGCATAAGGTCAGGGGGCGTTTTACTTCAAGAAACAACGTAGCGTTTGCATGCAACACTAAAATACCAAAGACCATAAGCACTAGAATATGTTATTGCACTATATACAACCACAGACTAACATAGTAAATGGGAAACCAACATCCATAACTATGGAAATCAATGGGTAAAACCATCCATCATACCATTCAAACTTCTATGCATTTTTTATTTTTTTTAACCAGGAGCATAACAACCTCATTTTTCTTTAAAACAGAGCATGAAAGCATCGAATGACAATAACAACATGTAGTTATAGAGACTTCAATAAACTATTAATCAAACATCACATTAGATGAGGGACTTGAAACCCTAGTACCTTGTGTTGTGTAGATTAAAAGGTGCCTTTGAGCGGTTGTTACGGTTACCAGAGCTCAATTTCCACCAATGAATGAAACCAATACCCAAAACCCAAAATGGTAGATCAAACAACAAGTTGGCGTATTAATTGTTGGTCACATAGTGTTAAGGTGATGGTCAACATTAATCACTTGTTAAACCCAAGGAAAGCCATGTCAAAACCTGGAGAAACCAACATGTGCCAAATAACACAACCACCTACCACATTAAAAACCATCAAAAAATAACAATGTCCATCATATGGTATATGCATACGGGATGTCCCACATGTATTCAAAACTTTGACATCAACTAACATATGAAATTACAATACTTAACAGCCATAATTAAGATCGTCGGCCATAAAATGCAATGTTCATAAGATATACATGTTGGGTCATACCGATATGATATATAATATGTGTGCATTATGGATAATATCCCATATGCGTTAAGTCTTACAAAAATTTTCCAAATACAAATCTTTAAGTTACCATAATTGCAACAACCAAGTTGACATTACCATATCCTTGTAACTTGTCTAATATGTATCGGACCATATACATATAGACTATGTAATATATATAAGTGATGTGCAATGTGAATATGTATGCAAGTTACCCTTTTTCTTATATGTTTAAAACTCATCAGCTAGTAGGTGAATATCATGTCGACGCATTCATAAAAAATGAGAACCCTTTTATCATTTGAAACATCAGCCATGAAACACGTCTTTTGAAGATGATATTTCCCAACGTTTGTACTTAGAATAAAAAAAATCAATGCCCAAAGAGGAATTTTGATTACCAATTGAAACAACTATTGTTATCACTTATTATCATTGAGAACTAAAACCAAACTCGTATCAAAATAAGCATTATGCAGGTGATCTGTAAGCATAAAAGACAACTATCAACAATAAAGAATTTAAGTGACTTTTCCTTCAAAGGGGCTCTTCCAATTTATTTATTTGAATGCCACTATAGGGGTCCCCACTTGTAGTTTATTTGGTATATATGTATATAGAATTTTTTTAAAAAATGTGTATTCCTTGCAATTATTTGTAGATAGGTGACTCTTTGATGATTTTGAGAGTCAACGACCTTCTCATTTCCACTAGGTGTTTGTGAGTGACATTGTCATTATCTGGGCACCACACCAAGACAATGTCCTTCAACTTGTCCCTGAAATTTGAAATAAACAAAGAATGGAAAAACAATGGGATTGGAAAATTTGCATTGCAAACGAAGGTGCCACACACCCTCTACAAAGGCACCCATGAATGAGACACTACAACCCCTTGTATGTCATGAACCCCATGCCCATTGAGTCTTGAACCTTAACCACTTCACCCACTTTACATGGCTTAGAGAGGGATCTCTTGGAAACTCTCCTTGACCTAGGGAAAGATCTACCCAATAGGCCACCTCGTCAACCCTCCCATATTCAAGCTTGACAAGTCACATAATGTCTTTGAGCACTTGATCATTTGACATGGTAATATTTGATGCACATGCTTAGGTGCCTCATTTATTGATTTGATTTACTTATCATGATATTTTGAATTAATATCCTTAGAGGGTGTGCTTATTTGTCTTTGCAACACCTACTTGGTGGACATTTTTGGAGGAACAAGCCTAGCTTGGGTTTCCATGGGGCTTATATCCCATAGGTGGATTCCAAGGGCTCGCATGCTGGATGAGAGAGATTAAACCTTAGAGGCATATAATATGACTTGGAGGGCATAACCTATCACCTTTAGAGGCATGCCATCACCTAGGGGCGTTAGGGTTTATTGGTGATATGCATTGGCACAAAGACGTTTTGAGGAGGTTGAGGCTTTGACCATGAAGAAAGTGACCTGGATGATTGACATGTGGATTTTGGAAGCCTTCCTACACTCCTCCATCCACAACGAATTTCTCTAAGTGCCAAAGCGTCCCCTAAAGAGGTGACGTCTTTCTAAATTAGGGTTTCTTTTTGTGTAAAAGTAAAATTTAAGTGAATTGTTTAATATTATTTTGTAAAAGGGGAAAGATTAGGGATGTTGACCCCTAGTCTTTTGGTTTACCCTGATATTATGTGGACAAACTATTTTGGAGACATTTTGTATAAATAAGAGATCATAAGATCTCATTTTAACATAGCTCTCCCATTGTGAGAAGTACTTGGATTGAAATTTTCGCTACACTTAGAGTATTTTTCCTCTTGTGTTATGGAATGATGTCTTTTGGTTATGGTTAATGATGATGATGATGTGTTATCTCTTGGAGGTCACTTCTATCTCATTGTGGAGGTTTACTTTGGCATGTTAAAGTATTTTCTTGGATTGGTATGGTTCTTTACTTTGTCATTCTCATTGGAAATTCAAGTTAAAGTTTTTTTGGCCAAGGCTAGATAGGGAGTATAAGTATATGCACCCATATCCTAGTTTCCACCATAATTATCAAGCTTCTAAATTTATTTGCAAGGGTTTTGTTGAGGAAGTAAGTGGATTTACACCCATTAATTTCAAACCCTATCTAGGTTACTTACCTTGGGAATTAAGAGGATTTACACCCCCAAGGGTTTAGTAGTCCTAGATATTTATTTAAGACCCCATTAACCCATAACTGAAGGCTCTAATCTTGCATTGGAGATATAAATTGATGCATTGGAAAATGTGAAAGTTTCAAGTATTGGTCTTCTCTCACTTGAGTTTTATTCCCCTAGCCTTGAGCTACCTTGCCTCATTGAGGCAACCCCTTTCAACCACAAATTATTTTTTTTGTAGTAACTCTAACCTATAGCCATTAGGGCTGCACTAACCCTAAATATCTCCTAAACTAACCCTAGACTAGCCCTAAAAATCTACCCTAACCTTATACTAACCTAGGCACACTTATTGAGCTAACTAGGAGTTGATTTAATTGGATAATTTTTTTGTAATAAGTCTTGGTTTGATACAGACAAAAGGCTAGTAATTTCACTACAGAAACCCTAACCTAAAGTCACTCATAACTTGTGCTTTCACCGTTAAAATTTGATAAGAATTTTCTAATTATTCTACTTGCTTAATTACAAATTTTTACTGGTTTCTTTGCAAGTTTTAGTGGTTGAATTCACTGTTGTCATGAAAAGTTTTATACATCCATAAGGAGGAAAAATACTTATTCATACATCTTTTATGACAACCATAATTCATTGCTAAAGTCTCATGCTATAGATCGTGAAATTCTCTAGTGTTTATCTACTTCGTTTCAAGCATATTTCATTCTATTTTTATCAATCTTTCTAGCCGCTTTAGTACTTGTTCTACTGTTGATATATACTATCATTCATTTCCAAAAATTGGGGATAGAAATCCTAGATTACTGATCCAACTAACATATTACATTGCAAAGTGGTTTTCCTTGTTTCTTGGACAAGTACCAACTTCTCGAAAATTCACCCAATGCTTTGGCAACCTCAAAGTCATTTAAGACACATCTTAATCTTCCACTTTCCATCTAAAACATTGACATTTACCGGCCTCACTCTTTTTGTATCCATTTTTCACACCCATTTCCCCCTAGAGTTACTGGGGTCGCCTCCCTAGAGTGACCTAGTCACCCTTGAAGCGTGGGACCTATATCAAGGTGACATTTCATATAGTGTCCCTTAAGTTGTCGCCACTTGGTGGTTGGATCAATATTTTCCCAACCTATAACTTGTGCGATAACAATAGGGATAAATGCCTAGGTTTTAACAGTAGGGATTAAACCTAATGGAGAGGCACAATAATATTATCCCGTGTTTGGTGTGGAATAAACCTCTAGATTTATGGCATGGAACCCTTTTGATGGACTTTACTGTGTATTTTATTTTTAAATTTTTTTGTAGATAAACAACCTAGAAAAATTGAAACTTCTATTTATTGAAAGAGAAAGGAAAAACTATTTTGAAACTTAACTCTCATTACAACAATGGAAAGGTAAATATAATTCATTTAATCCCAAGGAATAATTATATAACAAATATCCCCTATATCGGGTGGTCAGGAAGCGACTAGCCTCAGGCCCCCCTTGAGCCTAGCCGATGCATGTCGATTCAGAAAAACATTGCTACCCACATGCCCCTCCACCTACCCCTTTATAATGCTAAGGCATCTACATAAATCTTAGTCTCGCGCTTCATCTTATCCGACCATCACCTAGTCCTTTCACCACCCTTCATCGGTGCCTTGACAATAGATCGTTTGTACCTCTCCTGGCAATGTTATCATGGCTCCGACCATCATAGACAGGGGTCGCCATTATTCCAATCTGAGTGACCCTCTCTCGATCATCATCACCTCATGGTTGGCGTCGAGAATTATTTTCCGCCACCCTCAACTTCATCTATGACTCTCTATGCATTACTCGTTGCATTTCTTTGGCCTCTTGATCCAAAAAGGATCCAAAGAAGGATTAGAAAAAATCATAACTCATAAAGGAAACTCAGAACACTCATAATGGCTCTAGCAGACAAAGAAAGGGAAAAAATTAAAAGTTTCCAAAACTCAGTTAAAATGGCATGATCGAGAAGAGTGCATCTCAATATTTCTAACGGCCCAAACGACTCATCAAACAGAGTTACGGATTGAAATATATCTGCGGTCAAAGTTTGGTCAACCTAGCCCAGTCAACAGGGAATGAGTCAGCATCCGTACTGTTGACGCCAACATTTGCATAGATGAAATAATTGTTTGTAAAGTGCGTGTGGAAGGAGCAGGGAAGTGACACATGGTAGCACCAGAGGTTTCCATGTGTCACCCGGTTATTGGCTTTTTGGACCGATCTGTGGACCAATCAGATCGTGACACATGGCAATCCGTACAATCCGTATGGATGACATGGCACACTGATATGGCATGATGAATTGGAAGGGGGAAGAGTGGCCCAATGAGAGGCTGCCATGTGGCCCAATCAGGGGCTTCCACGTCGCAGGCGGGAAATGCACAAGGACATCCTGTGAATGAATTTTGAAACAAAAATTGGTTGGCGGGTCCGCCAAATCTAGCGGACCACACCAACTATAGCCACAATTATCTCGTTGGAGGACCTTCTAGTGACACTGCTAAAGTTAGCAGCATGGATAATACATTGTATATAACTTATAAAAAACAAACCAAAAATTAGTTCTGTGGGGATCGACCCTAGAACCTTCACCTTTTGCCCATGTCTTAACACTTCCGCCCCTAACCACTAGGTCGTGAATGCCACTTGTTTAATATCGCCAGTTTTAATATTTACAACATGTATCTGTCCAACCACGGGGGGAGGAGGCGTGGACCGTATGACTTGTCAGGCATGATTTTCTAGGCGAGGTCCAGTCATTATTGCAGGTTGAAGAGGGAACAAAAATCGAGACGGAATTTTTCTTGGCCCTGAAAATGCCAGAGTCGAATTGAGGCATGGAGACAATAATTTTTGGGTAATTCAATGCCACAAATTCAATGGTGTTGTCTACTTTCTGATCTGAGCATTATTTCTGTAGCTTGATTTCAGAATGAGGTATACTTATGTATTTTTCCAAATTATTTTGTTGAGTTAATGAAAGAGCCTACCCATTTGAGAGCAGGACCCGAAGACATAGTCCACTAGGGATGAACTCCATTATCAAGTTTTTGTGTTCAGATCTGATGCTTATGTCTCTTCATTTTTTACTTTTCCCTTCTTTAATGGTGCACTTTAATTTATGTTCATTTAATGCAATTCTTTATAAGTCACAATGAAAAGATTGCAGATCATGTTGGTATCAGAGCAGTCGTCTTTGACTTGAATTGTTGAGTGTGAATGATTACTAGGGCCATGCATAAGAAGGGTGAAGGAAATCTTAATACTTTCAATCTCGAACTTGGTCGTGCATCCTAAAGGAAGAAAATGGCAAAAGAGAACAAGCGTGATGAACAAGAGAAAAACTTTCACATGGTCTCTTATCGCATGTCAGAAATGGTCGATCGAATGTATGGAGATTACAAGAAGAGGATGAAGAAGAAAGGGAATAAAAAGGAAGAACATGCAGATGATGATGCTTCGGTAAACCAAGGGATTGGAGGAGATCCTCTTGAGCCTCTATCTTCACCTTCAAGTTCTAGTTCTTATTCCTCTGAGCATTATCATCATTCTCATCATTCTATCCATAAATCCTCTTTTACGAAACCATTATTAGAGCTTGATGTAAAATTTTCTTTACCTATGTTTAATGGAGATTGTTGGCATAGGGGCAGACCCAGGGTTCAATGATCAAGAGCGCACCAACAAAGCCCTAACTGCCAACCCTTTCGGCAACACCTGCAAAGTAGATGAAGTCTCACCCGAGGTAGAGGCAGGGGTGGTTGCAAGAATCAGGTGTCTACAACCTTAGCTAGGACACAGATCTATGATTATATCCTTTACAGAGCACTTAGCACCATTCATTCATCACTATTCACCCTTATTGTACTTCGCAGATAAGACAGAACGTTGCAGTAGTTGCTTAGATATAAGATATTTCAGTGCTTAGTAACAACAAAACATATTAGATCTTGTAGATCAACACTAAGCATCCTCATGCACATCATATATACTATTGATATACATCTAGTGAATCAAAAAGCATAAGAAAATCTATCTAATCATGGCATAGTAATTAGCAAGATAATGAAAACACAAGGAAGCAACAACACAAAACATGACACACAGTTTTACATGATTCACCCCCACCCTGGGGCTACATCCACAAAGTCTTCTTCTTCTTTATTAGCTTGGGTCAATCTGATTACAGCATAGAGCTCTTTTGGAAGATTGGTTGTTGTCATTGATGTCAACCCTAGTCATGGGTTTTGGACCGCAAGATTGATAAAGATATTTGGACATGAAGGACAATGCACATGCATATACAACACCCATGAATGGATAGTATACATCATTTTGTTTTTGGTGGTGTGTGTCACATCACATGGATCCTCATGGTTGAGGAGAAATGAATTTTTGAAGATGACAAAGTGAATTGAAAAAGGAAGTAAATGTAGGCCCTGAAGATAATTAAAGAAAAGAATTACAAAATAAGAAAGTGTCAGGTCGACCCTAATGTTAAAAAGAACTGACATAAATGGTATAAATAAACATCATTATACATTCATTTTATACAAGTCGAATTTCAGAGGAAAGAAGAAGTAAAGAAGGCCGGATTTCAAGGGAGGATGAAGTCTTTTGGTGATGTGTTCCAAGGTATGTTATTTTCAGGTCATCTTACCATTTTTGCTATAAATTTGTTTCTAGAATGATTCAGATGGTGAAATAACTATGGTATTGATAAGACATATCAAGGTACCTTTGGTAAAAATTTAAGCTCTTGATTTGCTATAATTATGGAGATACACTCTTTGGAAGATAGGGTTTGTGACCAGTCCTGATGCTAGTCAATAAACAGGTGTTCCGGGTAAAACTGTCATAACTTCTTCATAGAGAATCCAAATGACGTGGGACAAATTTCATTGGAAAGAGTACAGACTTTGGTTTCTTGTGTGCTAGTTTTAGAATTGGATGTTAAATATTGAGTGTGGGGCATTCTGTACAAGTTCGGTCTCATGAATAGACCAGAATTGAATAAAGTCTACCATTCTTTCTACAACTTCTTTTTGGGGAGGATTCAAAGAGTGAAACTTGGAGGAGTTTCAGAGAATACATTGATTAATATTATTTATAGGATCAAAGTACTCCAATAATTGAATAATTTCATAAATTGAAGAAGTCTCAAGAAGCATTATCGGGTTCTATGTGATGATTGGTTGATGGTGATGATTTAATGTAAAGTTTTATTATCTCTCATATACTCTTGGGTGGAAGGAAGGGGAAAGGATGGAGAGTTCAACTCTCTCTTGATA
>JZKD02S1081668.1:98224-110936 GCA_000966675.3 Picea glauca | reverse complement strand
TGATGTTTACAATGATTTGAGTTAAACTACTCAACCTTGTCAATTACGACTCAAAATTATAATGACTCTTTGGTGTCGGGCTCAGCCGAGAATGCACCTGAAAATTACAAATTCAATTTCATTCGATTTATAAAGACAGGTAAACTTACAAAAGGACTATTTGCAAGTTATAATGAATCTTGATTCTGAAGTTGAATTACTCTTCAAATTTGAATGTGTTGTCGATGCATTGGAGTCTTATTCTTCTTTGATTATGAGTGGTTCATTGCTTTAGTATTCTTTGTCGATGCTTGATTGTACTTGTTCTTGAATGTATGTGCTTCACTAGCATTTGCTTACATTAACTTTCTTTTTACTCCATGTGTGTGTGATAGTGTCAAAACTAGACATAAATCAGCTCAGAAGATAACCATGAAAAGCAATCACCAACACACACTACACAAGGTGTACCTAAAATCCCCTTATTCAATTTCGAGCGGATCTAGGACACTTCAACACCACAAAAAATGAACTTTTATTATTCTTGATACAATGAGATCTTATACTTAAGAGTGATTCACTTCTCAATTACATTTTTTTTTTCATCACATATTATTGCCAAACCTTCAAGTAGAATTGTGTTCGCCTTTGATGTAATACAATACTTCAATTGCATTAAAGATGATTCTTTACTATCACTTTAGTTCTTAGTAATAATCACAAAATGGTGCAAAAAATGCTTCACTCATCCCCCTCAAATAAAATCTTACTTTTAAAATACAATGATCTTCTAGTTGCCCCCTTGAAATGTACATTTATAAAAAACAGTTTAATACTTTGTCTTTTCCTTATAATTCCCAATGCCAATAAAAGTTTGATTTAATTTTTGGCATATAATATTTTAAAATATGTACGTTGATGCACACAACCATTGGAGGCACGTGGATATCTTAGCGCAGAATATCACGGGCAGCTTGCAAAAATGTTGCAAAGTGAATCTGGATCACTAGATTTGATTGGATAGCAGAATCATTGGATTGGATCACTGCCAAATCGGTGCAAAAAACAAGAATAACTTAATTGATTACCTGCTAGAAATCTCGTGCTGTATGTTGTAGATCTGGAAATCATGGGAGATCTATGCAATTATGTACCGCTAAAGACTGCAATCTATAACAACTTGTCATAACCACGCCGAGTGAAGGGCATGTTTGTTAAGAAAATTGTTGATGAGGAGATCTTTGAGATCATTGGAGAGTGAGAAGAGTTCCTGCTTTTTTTTGTATGTATGCGATACAACCTTCACTTATAAAAAATATTCATACACAGGCAAGGTTGGCAGTCAAATCTTTACCTCAAATCCTGGAACACAACTCTTTTGATTAAATCAAATGGTGGGCAACTTTATTCTATCTCACTTCAAATTACAGAAACGTTCAGTAGAAACCCCTGAAAATCAATTGTTGGACAAGATATTAGATAGTACCATTTAAACATGTTTTAGATCTAATATCCAAATGTTATTTTGGTTGAACGATCATCCACCAGATTCAAATACCAAGATTTGTATTGCTTGTTCTTTGAAACCTGTGGCATGAAAGGAGCTCTCCTTTTCTGGAATGGTGATTTTGCAGATCTAAAACTTATTCCACAAGATCATTTATTTTGTATTTTTTTTAACTCAAACAATGCCCTAACATTAGTTCCATTTCCAAAGCAATAAAAATGGACACGTACAAGGATTTGTCTTATGCATTCTTTCCTTGATATTTGAGAGTCGGTGGCCCACTTTCTGGAAAAAGGATTTCTGATTGATCCCCCCATTTCATGCAGTGCATACAGTAGGGGGTGACCTCTTTCATTTTCTGGCCACAATTATGGATCCAGTGGAGAGCCCATATGTCGGAACATGGATCCAAAACATTATATCCAAAAAGAGATTCCAAATCCACACATTGACTGAAACTAGATTCAAACAAAAATTTCACTTTTATGGCTCAAACAAATTTCTAGACTTATATGTATCTGGGCAATTTTTACAATGAAGAGCTGTTTAAAATTCCAGACTCACAAACATATTTCTCTTGAGATCAATTTTTTTTTTGTTGTTGTTTATTTTAGATTGTATATCTAGAATATATCTAGAGTCATATCTAATAGCAAACAATTAGAAGAGATTTAGAATACCTTCGGAGGCGGTGGCGTCAAGAAAAAAAAAATTAGTAGATCTGATATCCGATGCTCGCTCCTGATATTTCATTTTCATATGTGTAATGGCTTCGACTCGTTCACCATGGCTCTTCTTTTCCATTGTGCGTCCAAATCCATGCAATTTTGTTGATGAGAAATATCTACCATCGAGAGCTTGAATTCTTCATTATCCATCTTCACACCACCATTGGCTGCACCTCACCATCCATGGAAAACTACCATGGATCTCAATATTACCAGGATTTTAAGAACTATAAGAAGCTCTACAAACCCACACGCAACAATACACGTGATCTCTCCCAAGGAAGCTAATTCAAGAGTGGTTCCTTCAATGCTATAACAGTCTCCTTCTCACACTCAAATTACTGCAGCAATGCTTTCACGATCTAACTTTCACAACCGATATGTCACGGATCTTACATAGTGATTAGATCAAAAAGTATGCAAAAAATTCTCATAGAAATCGCCTTCACAAGAGCCTCTACAACAAACAACGAGCAACACTACGATTTTCATCCACAACGAATACACCTGTGCTCTAATACCAATTGAAGAAATTGAGCATAAGAAAAATAAGACAAAAAGATTGGCGGAAAAGGCCTTAAGCCTTAATTCTCAACATTGTATTCATCTTAATAATACAAATGTATAATACAATAATGAAACCACCTCAATTGTTCTCACATCAACACCTCATCAGGAGATAAGGTAGGAGGAAACAATATAGGAATATAGAAACACATTAGGATAACAACTATATCCTAGTATGTAAAATAAATAAAGGTGGTATACTTAGAATTAATGATTGTATATGAGAAAGAGGCTAACATGCACCAGGATCATGGTATATAACCTGTAAAAAATTATTTCTAGGATCTTACATCCACTTGTTAGTCCATACGTTCTTTCTATGCATAGGTATAACATATCTATCATTATACTTATCAAATCTATCCATATCAAACTTTCTTTCATTGATTAATTCCCTAGTTTTGAAGCTAGGACAAAATCTATCAAGCATACCTAGATCCATGCTTTAGAAACAAAAAATTTCACTTATCTTACTTCTACAGAGAAAAAGCTTTCAAATCCAAAAACTTTTGACTATTATTACCTTTATTAGAGCACGGAGATTACAGATCTTACCTCTTTTCTACATCTGACTTCTTTCTTTCAGAAATTTCCACTTTTACTTTTCTTAGAGCACAGAGCATTCAGATCTCACTTCTTTTATTTGGATCTGATCTTCCTTTCTTCAGATCTGACCTTATTCCTGGCACAAATCTTCACAAGTCGAGTAAACATATGCGCACTAGGGAAACAGATCTACGCACATAGATTTCTTTTGCACACAGTTTCTTGTTTCTTAGTTCCCAGCAATCACAGTTTCAGGTCCCAACAACGGAACCATTTGTTGGCACAGGGGCAGACCCAGGGTTCAATGCTCAAGAGCGCACCAACAAAGCCCTAACTATTGACCCTTTCGGCAACACCTGCAAAGTAGATGAAGTCTCACCCGAGGTAGAGACAGGGGTGGTTGCAAGACTCAGGTGTCTGCAACCTTAGCTGGGACACAAATTTGCAATTATATTCTTTACAGATCACTTAGCACCATTCATTCATCACTATTCACCCTTATTGTACTTCGTAGATAAGACAAAACTTCGCAGTACTTGCTCAGATATAAGATATTTCAGTGCTTAGTAGCAACAAAACATATTAGATCTTGTAGATAAACACTAAGCATCGTCATACACATCAAATATACTATTGATATACATCTATTGAATCACAAATCATAAGCAAATCTATCTAATCATGGCATAGTACTTAGCAAGATAATGAAAACACAAGGAAGCAACAACACAAAGCATGACACATAGGTTTACGTGGTTCACCCCCACCCCGGGGTTACGTCCACAAAGTATTCTGCTTCTTTATTAGCTTGGGTCAATCCGATTACAACACGGAGCTCAACTTGTACTCCGCATAGGATAGGAGATCTACGCGCACCTCGCCAGATCCTCCTTCCCCGACTAGATCTAGCACAGGGCCTTCTTACAATCCATGCACTCAACACTTACAGCACTTGCACTCAGCTCTACAAGCCTCTTACAATTATGCACAGAGCATTTACATTCGATCACACTGATCTAATTACTAGCACTAAGCCATCGACTCTTCCTACATTGCCTAGCTACTTATTTATACTTTACAACATAGGCCTAAAACATGGGTAAACCCATGGGCCAACATCCCTTTCCCATTACATTAACCCAAAACCCTAAAAGGGCCCCAAAAGTGGGTCGAGATCCTGTGATCTCTGCTTCACCTGGCGCTCCATCTTTGACAGGGTGTCGATGTCCAAAAACGGTCAAATATGACCAAGTGTTCCTCAAAACTTGGTCAAGGGCCAACAAAGATGCTAATCCTGAAAAGCTAGATAATTGGATCTGACAGGTTGAATTGTATTGTTGTGTCCAACATATTGATGAAGAGGAAGTTAAAGTGAAATTGGTTTCTCTTCGATTGGAAGGCACCGCTCTCATATGGTGGGAGAGAAAGCTTCATGACATAAGTAAGTGTGGTAATATTCTTTCCTCATGGTCGGAATTTAATTCAGTGATAAGGAAGCAATTTTATCCATTAGGGTATTTACATAAAGCAATTATGGAATGGAAAACTTTAAGACAAAGTAAAGGTCAAACTGTACAAAGTTTCACAGAATAATTTAGGAAGAAATCTCTTACATTGAACATTCCTTTGGATTCTTATGAAACTTTAGTGAAGTATATTGGCGCACTTCAAAGTTATATTTGTCATACTTTTCTCTTGTTTAACCCCACTAGTCTTAACGAAATTTGTGTGCAAGCTACTCACCTTGAGAACAGGGGGGAACATGTTCAAGAAGATCCCACGAAGAAACCTTCCAATATCCCACATAATACTTTTAAGCAGTTTAAAAGGAAGGAAAAGAAGACTGCTACAATGATGAGAGAAGGAAAAAAACCATCTTGCCCTCATTTCAAGAAGAGCGGTCACAATGAAGAACATTGTGGGAAACTGCATCCAGAAAATAAACCAAAACAGTTTGGTGGAAAGGGGAAGAGAAAGACCATTGCTATAGTGCAACAAGATCTTGGTTCCAATTCAAGAGATGAACGAAAGATCATGACAGTTGGAGTACAAGGTAAATATTCTCTTCATGCTAGTTCAAGTTCCAATGATGAATCTCATGTTGATGAACGAAAGAGGAATGGGTTATTTCATATAAGAGTTGTATCTATAAATACTAAGATAGATACGTTATTTGATCCAAGTTCCCAAGTAAACTTAATATATGAATCACTTGTCAAGAAGATGGGTCTTGAAACGAAATTACATCCGAAGCCTTATCCTCTTGGTTGGGTATGTGATAAAGAAAAACTTAATGTCACCAAACAATGTAGGATCAGATTTTCTATTGCTTCAAATTTGATTGATGAAGTGGATTTGGATGTTGTACCACTTGATATATGTGGCATAGTGTTGGGAAGTCTTTATCTTTATGATAGAAAAGCAATCTTCTTTCATCATGAGAAAAAATACCACCTTACTAAAGGGGGAGTGGAATATATTGTTAGAGCTCACAACATGAGGGTAAATACAACACTTGTTAGTGCAGGGAAAATGAAAAGACTCATAAACACTAATAAGATATATGTACTCATGGTCGTCAGAGAGAAAGATGTTGGGACATCTGATGCTTTCCAAGGGTGTGATCCATCTCATAAAAATGAATTAATTGATATAGTTTCTAAGTATGATGATATTTTTCAGGAACCAGATGGATTACCTCCTAAGAGGGAAATCCAACATGAGATACATATTCAACAGGATTCTCATCTTCCTAATGTGGGCATGTACATGATGTCAGTTGTGGATATGAAAAATATCAAGAAGCAGGTGCAGGGCTTATTGGATCAGGGCGTCATTGGGCCCAGAGCATCTCCTTGTGGTTCTTCAATCGTGATGGTGCCAAATAAGGATGGCACATGGCGAATGTGTGTCTATTACAGGGATTTAAATAAAATCATGGTGAAAAATAGATACCCTCTTCCTCGTATAGATGATTTACTTGATCAATTGAAGAATGTTGTTTATTTCACTAAGTTGGATTTGCGCAGTGGATATCATCAAATCAGAGTCGCAGAATAAGATGCATGGAAAATTGCCTTTAAAACCAAGCATGTATTGTTTGAGTGGTTAGTTATGTCGTTTGGGCTTTGTAATGCTCCGACAACTTTCATGCATGTGATGAATGATGTATTCAGGCCTTTCCTAGATGACTTTGTGATTGTATATTTAGATGACATTATTGTTTTTAGCAGGACTTGGGATGAACATGTGAGGCCTGTAAAGCAAGTATTGGATACTTTGCAAAGGGAAAAGGTGTATGTAAAATTGTCTAAATGTGAATTTGGCAAGACTACACTTGTGTACTTAGGTCATAGTGTAGGAGGAGGACAATTGAAAATTGATCCTTCCAAAATTTATGTAATTGTAAAATGGCATGAGCCAAAGAGTGTAACAGAAGTCTGAACCTTCTTAGGTGCAGTCCAGTATTGGAGGAGATTCATTCCCAACTTCTCCTTTATAGAAGCTTCTTTGCATGCCTTAACCAGTGTGAAGAACACTTTACAGTGGGAAGGAAAGCAACAAAAAGATTTCAACATTTTGAACGAGAAGATCAGTACCGCACCAGTATTAGCACTATCGAACCTTGAACAACCTTTTGAGATCAAGACAAATGCCAAAGGATATGCCATGGGTGTAGGATTGATGCAATATTGTAAGCCTATCTGTTACCACTCTAAAAATTTTGACCAAGTTGTTGTTAACTATCCTACATATGATAAAGAGTTGTATGCATTAGTCCAGAGCGTAAATAAATGGAAGCATTACTTGTTAGGGAAGGAAACAATCATACATACAAATCACCAACCCTTACAATATATTCAAGCACAGAACAAATTGCAAAATTCTCGACACTACAGATGATGGGTTTTCTACAACAATTTCATTTGGTAATTAAGTACAAAAGGGTACAAGTAACAAGGTAGTTTATATTCTTTCTAGACCTCCTATTGTTGCTTCTATTGTTTTGAAGAATACTTCTTTATCTAATGATAGCTATGTATAACAATATGCCATAGATGAAGATTTTAAAGAAGTATATGCGAAGCTAACCCTTGGTGCACAAGTAGAGAATTATTGTCTGCAGGAAAAACTACTCTACCATCTTGGAAAGCTATGTATTGCTACAAGTGAACGAGTCCATGTAATACGAGAAGCTCACACTTCTCTTGTGTCTGGGAATTTTGGGGTAGGAAAAACTATGGATCATTTGCAGAGGTTTTGTTACTGGCCTCAAATGAAAGAAATTGTAACTAAATATGTAAAGGGGTGTGTGATGTGTTCTACTTGTAATCCCACTAATATAAAACTCAGGCTATACTCACCACTTCCTGTTCCATCCCATCCATGGGAAAGTGTCTCCATGGATTTTGTAGGGGGTTTACCAATGACCAAAGGGGGTCATGATTATTTGTATGTTGTTGTGGATAGGTTCAACAAGATGTGTATATTGATGCCATGTAAAAAGTAGATCATTGCTAAGAAGAATGTTAAACTCTTATTTTAGTATGTTTGGGTTCACTTTGGATTACCCACATCCATTGTCTCAGATTGAGATACTCGATTCCTTGGGGAATTTTGGACTAGCTTGTGGAGGATGATGGACACCAAATTGAAGAGGAGCATTGCTTTCCATCCACAGACCGACGGACAGACAGAGGTGGTAAACCGAACAGTGGTACTTTTTCTTTGAGGCTACTATAGCAAGCGTCCCAATTTATGGGATGAATAGATACCCTATGTACAACATGCGTACAACCGAGCTTTACATTCATCCACTCAAAGTTCACCTTTTGAGACATGTTTTGGGTACCTACCAAAGGTTCCTTTGGAAATGATGTATGTCAAATATGTCGATGTGAGTGAAGAACGAACAGAGAACAGATCCCACAAGTTCATCCAGAGGATCCAGCAGATACACCAAAAAGTCGGGGAACAATTGGAGAAATGTCAAGCACATGATTGATCATTAGTTCCAAGTTGGAGACCAGGTATGGCTTCACATCGGCAAGGATATATTGAATGGTGAAGGCAAGAAACTTAAACCCATTCGTTATGGACCCTTCACTATATTGGAGAAAAGTGGTACCAATTCTTTCCGTCTAGATCTTCCACCTTACATGCATATTTACTCAGTTGTGAATGTTGAGAACTTGAAACTTTTTTAGCCTACCATGATCATCGATCAAGATGAGGAAGTTTCAATACATTCAATTGATGAGTTTGCACCTGAGTACTTGGATGAGCCACAGGAAGATATCATTCTGGATAGGAGGACGAGGACTTCATGCAGGGGTGATGTTGATTATCTTCGAGTAGGCTTAAAAGGCACACATCCAAGCAAGGCAAAGTGTATCGAGAAGGACAAAGTGAGGGGACTCGTCCCTCACTTACCTCTTGATTGATGAAAGATTTTGGTGGTCCAAAAGGATCTCAATGGGAAGGCGTGATCCAAAAAGGATCCAGAGAAATATGAGAACAACTTAGAACTCATAAAGGCAACTCATAACACTCAAAATGGCTCCAATTGATAGAGAAAGGGAAAAAATTCAAAGTTCCCAAAACTCGGTGAAAATGGCATGATCGCAAAGAGCATGTTGCAAGATTTCTAACGATGCAAATGACTCGTCAAACAGAGTTAGGGATTGAAATATATTCATGGTCAAAGTTTGGTCAACCTAGCCCAGTCAGCAGGGAATGAGTCAGCATTTGTATTGTTGATGTCAAAATTCGTACAGGTGACATCATCATTCGTACAATGCACATGGTAGTAGTAGGTAAGTGACATGTGGCATGCTAATGTCAACATGATGATGTGGCAGCACCAGAGGTTGCCACATGTCTCCTGGTTATTGGCTTTTTGGACCAATCAGATCATGCCACATGGAAGTTTGTACAGTCCGTACGACGTGACATGCTGACATGCCATGTTGATGTAGCATGATGACATGACATGTTGACTTGGTAGGGGGCAGTGTGGCCTAATGAGAGGCCACCACGTGGCAGGTGGGAAATGCACAAGGACAACCCATGAACGAATTTTTAAACAAAAATTGGTTGGCAGGTCCACCAAATCTGGAGGACCACGCCAACTATAGCCACAATTATCTCGTTGGAGGACCTTCTAGTGACACCTCTAAATTTAGCGAGACAAATAATACATTGTATACAACATATAACAAACAAACCAAAAATGGAGTCTGTGGGCATCGACCCCGTAACCTTCACCTTTGCCCACAACTTAACAGTTCCACCCCTAACCACTAGGCCGTAGATGCCACTTGTTTCATATCGCCAGTTTTAATATTTACAACATGCATCTGCCCAACCACGTGCGGAGGAGGCACAGACCGTACGACCTGTCGAGCATGATTTTTTAGGGAAGGTACAATCATTATTGCAGGTTGTAGAGGGCACAAAAATTGATATTGAATTCTTCTTGGGCCTGGGAGTGCCAGAGTTGGATCGATGCATGGAGATAGTCATTTTTGGGTAATTAGATGCCACGAATTCAGTGGTGTTGTCTGTTTTCTAATCTGAGCATTATTTCTGCAGCTTGATTTCAGAATGAGGTATACTTATGTATTTTTCCAAATTCTTTTGTTGAGTTAATGAAAGAGCCTACCCATTTGAGAGTCGGACTCGAAGACGTAGTCCACCAAGGACGAACTCCGTTATCAAGTTTTTGTGTTGAGATATGATGCTTATGTCTCTTCATTTTTGAGTTTTCCCTTCTTTAATGGTGCACTTTAATTTATGCTCATTTAATGCAATTCTTTATAATTCACGATGAAAAGATCTTGAATCACCTCTGCTCCATGAATTCTGGTCCTCCCCCTCTCACTTTTTCTTTCCTTCATTCCACCGACTCCCCTTTGCCCAATTCCATAATGTGGTAGGTCCAGAAACAAGCGTGGATGAGGAAAATATTCCTCGACTCATCGACATATTGGTTCACATTTAATTGTTGTGGTTGAGAAAGTGACATAAGAGTATCTTGCCCATACCCCTCCTAACATTCAAGATGACATTGATTTGGTGGAGGCCGACATCCGGGTTCTTTGTTGTTTTTTTATCGAGGGAGAAATTTTATTAGAGGTCAGATCATGGATCCTATATACAGGGGGGTTTCGGTCTCAAGAGTCTCATTACTTCTGGATCATAGAGCTCTATTGGCACATGATGATGATTCTGAGTCGAGAACTAGCAAATAGAAAGGAGGAAAAGGAAGAGCTCTCCCTCCATATGGATGAAATTCAAGCACATATAAAGCTCATGGACATAAAGATCAAAATCATGGGAAAGAAAATAGCCAGTATGGATCTAGAAGCAACCATCGTGCCCATTGCTCAGGTGCACCAGGAACCAGGACCCTCTCACTCCTAGTTATATATGTTTTTTTTGTTTTGTTTTTTTTCCTTTTGCCAATTTTCATCAAGATTCTGGGACAAGGTCATGGGGCCTATCATAAACAATCCTTAGATAGACAGTCTTCTAGTTATATTCTCAGGCATATTATTTTCTTCAGTTATAATAGTGGTAGTTTTTCCAGCTTCATCAGACAGTTTCCTTATGAAAGTATAGACAAACTATTGCAGTGTTGTCGGTCTAGTTTCCCCAGTGACAAAACAACAACATGATTTTTTGTATCTCTTTATCTAATAATATAGCTTGTTTAGGATTATTCAAAACAAAAATTATAAAACAAATATTTTTTTTAATAGCAAAAATTTCTAAGAAAGGAAAATCTAACTAAACACAAAAAATAATATTTTATTGAACATAACAATGGAAATATAAATAGTCAATTATTTAATTCTTCATAAATAATTCTATAGAGACTATTGAATTAGCATAACATAACTTTATAGAAAACAAAAAAATAGAAACTACAAAAAAATTTGCATAAAGGTTTTCTAAAGAAAACACATTGAAAGAAACTCATAAATTACACCAAGATAACTTGTATACAATCATCCCCCATATAGGGTGCCACCTAATGTAAATGGATAGTAGGATTAGTCTAGGTGACAACGCCACCTAACCTCTCAAGCCTTGGGCTAGGTGAAAGCATAGGGGCCATTACAAGTTTTCAACCCAGAGTATTAAATGCATATTGTACCAGGGGAGATTCACACAACACAAGAAAATGTTGGAAAATGTGTTTGACGTCAAGGAAATGCACTCCAAGTTGATTGATGAAGTGGATTTGGATCTAGTACCACTTGATATAAGATAGATACGTTATTTGATCCAGGTTCCCAAGTAAAGTTAATATTTGAAGCACTTGTCAAGAAGATGGGTCTTGAAATGAAATTACATCCGAAGCCTTATCCTCTTGGTTAGGTATGTGATAAAGCAAAACTTAATGTCACCAAACAATGTAGGATCAGATTTTATATTGCTTCAAAGTTGATTGATGAAGTGGATTTGTATGTTGTACCACTTGATATATGTGGCATATTGTTGGGAAGTCCTTATCTTTATGGTAGAAAAACAATCTTCTTTCGTCATGAGAACAATACCACATTACAAAAGGGGGAGTGGAATATATTGTTAGAGCTCACAGCATGAGGGTAAATACAACACTTGTTAGTGCAGGGAAAATGAAAAGACTCATAAACACTAATAAGAGATATGTACTCATGGTCGTCAAAGATAAAGATGTTGGGACATCCGACGATTTCCAAGGGTGTGATCCATCTCATAAAAATGAATTAATTGATATTGTTTCTAAGTATGATGATATTTTTCAGGAGCCAGATGGATTACCTCCTAAGAGGGAAATCCAACATGAGATACATATTCAACATGACTCTTCTCTTCTTAATGTGGGCATGTACAGGATGTCAGTTGTGGAGATGAAAATATCAAGAAGCAGGTGTAGGGCTTATTGGATCAAGGGGTCATCAGGCCCAGTTCATCTCCTTGTGGTTGTCCGATCGTGATGATGCCAAATAAGGATGGCACATGGCGAATGTGTGTCTATTACCGGGATTTAAATAAAATCACAGTGAAAAATCGATACCCTCTTCCTCATATAGATGATTTACTTGATCAATTGAAGAATGTTGTTTATTTCACTAAGTTGGATTTGCGCAGTGGATATCATCAAATTAGAGTCGCAGAACAAGATGCATGGAAAATTGCCTTTAAAACCAAACATGGATTGTTTGAGTGGTTAGTTATGTTGTTTGGTCTTTGTAATGCTCTGACAACTTTCATGCATGTGATGAATGATGTATTCAGGCCTTTCCTAGATGACTTTGTGATTGTATATTTAGATGACATTATTTTTTTTAGTGGGACTTGGGATGAACATGTGAGGCATGTAAAACAAGTATTG
>JZKD02S1081668.1:60927-85840 GCA_000966675.3 Picea glauca | reverse complement strand
CTCTAATAAAATTTCTCCCTCGATAAAAAAACAACAAAGAACCCGGATGTCGGCCTCCACCAAATCAATGTCATCTTGAATGTTAGGAGGGGTATGGGCAAGATACTCTTATGTCGCTTTCTCAACCACAACAATTAAATGTGAACCAATCTATCGATGAGTCGAGGAAGATTTTCCTCGTCCACGCTCATTTCTGGACCTACCACATTATGGAATTGGGGAAAGGGGAGTCAGTGGAATGAAGGAAAGAAAAAGTGAGAGGGGGATGACCAGAATTCATGGAGCAGAGGTGATTCAAGATCTTTTCATCGTGAATTATAAAGAATTGCATTAAATGAGCATAAATTAAAGTGCACCATTAAAAAAGGAAAACTCAAAAATGAAGAGACATAAGCACCATATCTGAACACAAAAACTTGATAATGGAGTTCGTCCTTGGTGGACTATGTCTCCGGGTCTTGCTCTCAAATGGGTAGGCTCTTTCATTAACTCAACAAAAGAATTTGGAAAAATACATAAGTATACCTCATTCTGAAATCAAGTTGCAGAAATAATGCTCAGATTAGAAAACAGACAGCACCACTGAATTTGTGGCATCGAATTACCCGAAAATATCTATCTCCACGCCTTGATCTGACTCTGGCACTCCCAGGCCCAGGAAGAATTCAATATTGATTTTTGTGCCCTCTGCAACCTGCAATAATGACTGTACCTCGCCTAAAAAATCATGCCTGTCAGGTCATAAGGTATGTGCCTCATCTCCCCATGGTTGGGCAGATACATGTTGTAAATATTAAAACTGGCGATATGAAACAAGTGGCATCTGCGGCCTAGTGGTTAGGGGCGGAACTGTTAAGGTGTGGGCAAAGGTGGAGGTTATGGGGTCGATCCCCACAGACTCCATTTTTGGTTTGTTTGTCATATGTTGTATACAATGTATTATATGTCCCGCTAACTTTAAAGGTGTCTCTAGAAGGTCCTCCAACGACATAAATATGGCTATAGTTGGCGTGGTCCTCCAGATTTGGTGGACCTGCCAACGAATTTTTGTTTTGAAATTCGTTCACGGGTTGTCCTTGTGCATTTCCTGCCTCCCATGTGGCAACCTCTCATTGGGCCAAGATTCCCCCTGCCAAGTCAACATGTCACGTCATCATGCCACATCAACATGGCATGTCAGCATGCCACGTCAGTCATATGTACTGTATAGACTGCCACGTGGCATGATCCGATTGGTCCACGGATTGGTCCAAAAAATCCAATAATTGAGTGACATGTGGCAACCTCTGGTGTTGCCACATCATCATGCTAACGTTATCATGCCACATGTCACTTCCCTGCTCCTACCACGTGCGTTGTACGGATGATGATGTCATCTGTACATATTTTGACGTCAGCAGTACGGATGTTGACTCATTCCTTGCTGACTGGGCTAGGTTGACCAAACTTTGACCGTGAATATATTTCAATACGTAACTCTGTTTGACAAGTCGTTTGCGTCATTAGAAATCTTGCAATGCGCTCTTTGCGATCATGCCATTTTCATTGAGTTTTTGGAACTTTGAATTTTTTCCCTTTCTCTTTCTGTTGGAGCCATTCTGGGCATTCTAAGTTGCCTTTATGAGTTCTGAGTTGTTCTGAGCTTTCTCTAGATCCTTTCTGGATCATGCCTTCCCACTAAGAGCCTTTTGGACCACCAAAATCTTTCATCAATCAAGAGGTAAGTGAGGGACGAGTCCCTTCACTTTGTTCTTCTCGATACACTTTTCCTTGCTTGGATGTGTGCCTTTTAAGCCTACTCGAAGATAATCAACATCACCCTTGCATGAAGTCCTCATCCTCCTATCTAGGATGATATCTTCTTGTAGCTCATCCAAGTACTCAAGTGAAAACTCATCAACTGAACGTATTGAGAATTCCTCATCTTGATCAACGATCATGGGAGGCTAAAAAAGTTTCAAGTTCTCAACATTCAAAACTGAGCAAATCTGCATGTAAGGTGGAAGATCCAGATGGAAAGAATTGGTACCACTTTTCTCCAATATAGTGAAGGGTCCATAACGAATGGGTTTTAGTTTCTTTCCTTCACCCTTCAATCTCTCCTTGCCAATGTGAATCCATACCCGGTCTCCAACTTGGAACTAGTGATCAATCATGTGCTTGACTTTTCTCCAATTGTTCCCTAACTGTCTCGTGTATCTGTTGGATCCTCTGGATGGACTTGTAGGCTTTGTCCTCTATTCATTCTTCATTCACATTGACATATCTCCCATGCATCAATTCCAAAGGAACCTTTGGTAGGTACCCAAAACATGTCTCAAAAGGTGAACTCTGAGTGGATGAATGTAAAGCTCGGTTGTACGCATGTTGTACATAGGGTATCTGTTCATNAAGATCTTTTCATTGTGAATTATAAAGAATTGCATTAAATGAGCATAAATTAAAGTGCACCATTAAAAAAGGAAAATTCAAAAATGAAGAGACATAAGCACCATATCTGAACACAAAAACTTGATAATGGAGTTCGTCCTTGATGGACTATGTCTCCGGGTCCTACTCTCAAATGGGTAGGCTCTTTCATTAACTCAGCAAAAGAATTTGGAAAAATACATAAGTATACCTCATTCTGAAATCAAGTTGCAGAAATAATGCTCAGATTAAAAAACAGACAACACCACTGAATTTGTGGCATCGAATTACCCAAAAATAACTATCTCCACGCCTTGATTTGACTCTGGCACTCCCAGGCCCAAGAAGAATTCAATATCAATTTTTATGCCCTTTGCAACCCGCAATAATGACTGTACCTCGCCTAAAAAATCATGCCCGTCAGGTCATATGGTTTGTGCCTCATCTCCCCATGGTTGGGTAGATACATGTTGTAAATATTAAAACTGGCGATATGAAACAAGTGGCATCTGCGGCCTAGTGGTTAGGGGCGGAACTGTTAAGGTGTGGGCAAAGGTGGAGGTTACGGGGTCGATCCCCACAGACTCCATTTTTGGTTTGTTTGTTATATGTTGTATACAATGTATTATATGTCCCTCTAACTTTAGAGGTGTCTCTAGAAGGTCCTCCAACGAGATAAATATGGCTATAGTTGGCGTGGTCCTCCAGATTTGGTGGACCTGCCAACCAATTTTTGTTTCGAAATTCGTTCACGGGTTGTCCTTGTGCATTTTTCGCCTCCCATGTGGCGGCCTCTCATTGGGCCACGCTTCCCCCTGCCAAGTCAACATGTCACGTCATCATGCTACATCAACATGGCATGTCAGCATGTCATGTCAGTCATATGTACTATACAGACTGCCATGTGGCATGATCTGATTGGTCCACGGATCGGTCCAGAAAAGCCAATAATCGGGTGACATGTGGCAACCTCTGGTGTTGCCACATCATCATGATAACGTTATCATGCGACATGTCACTTCCCTGCTCCTACCACGTGCATTGTATGAATGATGATGTCATCTATACATATTTTGACGTCAGCAGTACGGATGCTGACTCATTCCCTGCTGACTGCGCTAGGTTGACCAAACTTTGACCGTGAATATATTTCAATACGTAACTCTGTTTGACAAGATGTTTGCGTCATTAGAAATCTTGCGACGCGGTCTTTGCGATCATGCCATTTTCACTGAGTTTTTGGAACTTTGAATTTTTTCCCTTTCTCTTTCTGTTGGAGCCATTCTGAGCGTTCTAAGTTGCCTCTATGAGTTCTGAGTTGTTCTGAGCTTTCTCTGGATCCTTTTTGGATCATGCCTTCCCACTGAGAGCCTTTTGGACCACCAAAATCTTTCATCAATCAAGAGGTAAGTGAGGGATGAGTCCCTTCACTTTGTTCTTCTCGATACACTTTTCCTTGCTTGGATGTGTGCCTTTTAAGCCTACTCGAAGATAATCAACATCACCCTTGCGTGAAGTCCTCATCCTCCTATCTAGGATGATATCTTCTTGTAGCTCATCCAAGTACTCAAGTGAAAACTCATCAACTGAAGGTATTGAAAATTCCTCATCTTGATCAACGATCATGGGAGGCTAAAAAAGTTTCAAGTTCTCAACATTCAAAACTGAGTGAATCTGCATGTAAGGTGGAAGATCCAGACGGAAAGAATTGGTACCACTTTTCTCCAATATAGTGAAGGGTCCATAACGAATGGGTTTAGTTTCTTTCCTTCACCCTTCAATCTCTCCTTGCCAATGTGAAGCCATACCCAGTCTCCAACTTGGAACTGGTGATCAACCATGTGCTTGACTTTTCTCCAATTGTTCCCTGACTGTCTGGTGTATCTGCTGGATCCTCTGGATGAACTTGCGGGATCTGTCCTCTATTTGTTCTTTGTTCACATTGACATATCTCCCACGAATCAATTCCAAAGGAACCTTTGGTAGGTACCCAAAACATGTCTCAAAAGGTGAACTCTGAGTGGATGAATGTAAAGCTCGGTTGTACGCATGTTGTACATAGGGTATCTGTTCATCCCATAACTTGGGATGCTTGTTGTAGTAGCCTCAAAGAAAAAGTACCACTGTTCAGTTTACCACCTTTGTCTGTCCATCGGTTTATGGATGGAAAGAAATGCTCCTCTTCAATTTGGTGTCCATCATCCTCCACAAGATAGTCCAAAAGTCCCCAAGGAATCGAGTATCTCGATCTGAGACAATGGATGTGGGTAATCCAAAGTGAACCCAAACATACTAAAATAAGAGTTTAGCATTCTGCTTAGCAATGATCTGCTTTTTACATGACATCAAGATACACATCTTGTTGAACCTATCCACTACAACATACAAGTAATCATGTGCCCCTTTGGTCATTGGTAAACCCCCTACAAAATCCATGGAGACACTTTCCCATGGATGGGATGGAATAGGAAGTGATGAGTATAGCCCTAGTTTTATATTAGTGGGATTACAAGTAGAACACATTACACACCCCTTTACATATTTAGTTACAATTGCTTTCATTTGAGGCCAATAACAAAACCTCTGCAAATGAGCCATAGTTTTTCCTACCCCAAAATTCCTAGACATAAGAGAAGTGTGAGCTTCTCGTATTACATGGACTCGTTCACTTGTAGGAATACATAGCTTTCAAAGATGGTAGAGTATTTTTCCCTGCAGACAATAGTTCTCTACTTGTGCACCAAGGGTTAGCTTCATCGATGGCATATTGTTTTACATAGCTATCATGAGATAAAGAAGTATTCTTCAAAACAATAGAAACAACATTAGGAGGTCTAGAAATCATATCAGCTAGTTTGTTACTTGTACCCTTTTTGTACTTAATTACCAAATGAAATTGTTGTAGAAAACCCATCCATCTGTAGTGTCGAGATTTTTTCAATTTGTTCTATGCTTGAAGATACTGTAAGGGTTGGTGATATGTATGTATGTTTGTTTCCTTCCCTAACAAGTAATGCTTCCATTTCTTTATGCTCTGGACTAATGCATATAACTCTTTATCATATGTAGGATAGTTAACAACATCTTGGTTAAAAGTTTTAGAGTGGTAACAGATAGTCTTACAATATTGCATAAATCCTACACCCATGGCGTATTCGTTGGCATTTGTCTCGATATCAAAAGGTTGTTCAAGGTTCGACAATGCTAATACTAGTGCGGTACTGATCTTCTCCTTCAAAATGTTGAAATCTTTTTGTTGCTTTCCTTCCCACTGAAAAGTGTTCTTCACACTGGTTAAGGCATGCAAAGGAGTTACTATAAAGGAGAAGTTGGGAATGAATCTCCTCCAACACTGGACTGCACCTAAGAAGGTTTAGACTTCTGTTACACTCTTTGTCTTATGCCATTTTACAATTACATCAATTTTGGAAGGATCAATTTTCAATTGTCCTCCTCCTACAATATGACCTAAGTACACAAGTGCAGTCTTGCCAAATTCACATTTAGACAATTTTNCGTGAATTATAAAGAATTGCATTAAATGAGCATAAATTAAAGTGCACCATTAAAGAAGGGAAAACTCAAAAATGAAGAGACATAAGCATCATATCTCAACACAAAAACTTGATAATGGAGTTTGTCCTTGGTGGACTACATCTCCAAGTCCTACTCTCAAATGGGTAGGCTCTTTCATTAACTCAACAAAAGAATTTGGAAAAATACATAAGTATACCTCATTCTGAAATCAAGCTACATAAATAATGCTCAGATTAGAAAATAGACAACACCACTGAATTCGTGGCATCGAATTACCCAAAAATAACTATCTCCACGCATCGATCCGACTCTGGCACTCCCAGGCCCAAGAAGAATTCAATATCGATTTTTGTGCCCTCTGCAACCTGCAATAATGATTGTACCTTCCCTAAAAAATCGTGCTCGACAGGTCGTACGGTCTATGCCTCCTCCTCCCATGGTTGGGTAGATACATGTTGTAAATATTAAAACTGGCGATATGAAACAAGTGGCATCTACGGCCTAGTGGTTAGGGGCGGAACTGTTAAGTTGTGGGCAAAGGTGGAGGTTACGGGGTCGATCCCCACAGACTCCATTTTTGGTTTGTTTGTTATATGTTGTATACAATGTATTATTTGTCTCGCTAAATTTAGAGGTGTCACTAGAAGGTCCTCCAACAAGATAATTGTGGCTATAGTTGGCGTGGTCCTCCAGATTTGGTGGACCTGCCAACCAATTTTTGTTTAAAAATTCGTTCACGGGTTGTCCTTGTGCATTTCCCACTTGCCACGTGGTGGCCTCTCATTAGGCCATGATGCCCCCTGCCAATTCAACATGTCACGTCATCATGCTACATCAACATGGCATGTCAGCATGTCACGTCAGTCGTACAGACTATACGAACTACCATGTGGCATGATTCGATTGGTCCAAAAAGCCAATAACCGGGAGACATGTGGCAACCTCTGGTGCTGCCACATCATCATGTTGACGTTAGCATGCCACATGTCACTTCCCTACTCCTACCACATGCATTGTACGAATGATGATGTCATCTGTACGAATTTTGACATCAACAGTACAGACGGTGACTCATTCCCTATTGACTGGGCTAGGTTGACCGAACTTTGACCATGAATATATTTCAATCCCTAACTTTGTTTGACGAGTCGTTTGCGTCATTAGAAATCTTGCAACACACTCTTTGCGATCATGCCATTTTCACTGAGTTTTGGGAACTTTGAATTTTTTCCCTTTCTCTATCAATTGGAGCCATTTTGAGCGTTATGAGTTGCCTTTATGAGTTCTGAGTTGTTCTCAGATTTCTCTAGATCCTTTTTGGATCACGCCTTCCCTTTGAGATCCTTTTGGACCACCAAAATCTTTCATCAATCAAGAGGTAAGTGAGGGACGAGTCCCCTCACTTTGTCCTTCTCGATACACTTTTCCTTGCTTGGATGTGTGCCTTTTAAGCCTACTCAAAGATAATCAACATCACCCCTGCATGAAGTCCTCGTCCTCCTATCCAGGATGATATCTTCCTGTGGCTCATCCAAGTACTCAAGTGCAAAATCATCAACTGAAGGTATTGAAACTTCTTCATCTTGATCGATGATCATGGGAGGCTAAAAAAGTTTCAAGTTCTCAACATTCACAACTGAGTAAATATGCATGTAAGGTGGGAGATCTAGACGGAAAAAATTGGTACCACTTTTCTCCAATATAGTGAAGGGTCCATAATGAATGGGTTTGAGTTTCTTTCCTTCACCATTCAATATATCATTTCCGATGTGAAGCCATACCCAGTCTCCAACTTGGAACTAATGATAAATCATGTGCTTGACGTTTCTCCAATTGTTCCCCGACTTTCTAGTGTATCTGCTGGATCCTCTGGATGAACTTGTGGGATCTGTCCTCTATTCGTTCTTCACTCACAACGACATCTTTCCCATACATCATTTCCAAAGGAACCTTTGGTAGGTACCCAAAACATGTGTCAAAAGGTGAACTTTGGATGAATGTAAAGCTCGGTTGTACGCATGTTGTACATAGGGTATCTGTTCATCCCATAACTTGGGACACTTGTTGTAGTAGCCTCGAAGAAAAAGTACCACTGTTTGGTTTACCACCTCTGTCTGTCCGTCGGTCTATGGATGGAAAGCAATGCTCCTCTTCAATTTGGTGTCCATCATCCTCCACAAGCTAGTCCAAAAGTCCCCAAGGAATTGAGTATCTCAATCTGAGACAATGGATGTGGGTAATCCAACGTGAACGCAAACATACTAAAATAAGAGTTTAGCATTCTTCTCAACAATGATCTTCTTTTTACATGGCATCAATATACACATCTTGTTGACCCTATCCACTACAACATACAAATAATCATGACCCCCTTTGGTCATTGGTAAACCCCCTACAAAATCCATGGAGACACTTTCCCATGGATGGGATGGATTAGGAAGTGGTGAGTATAGCCCGAGTTTTATATTAGTGGGATTACAAGTAGAACACATCACACACCCCTTTACATATTTAGTTACAATTGCTTTCATTTGAGGCCAGTAACAAAACCTATGCAAATGATCCATAGTTTTTCCTATCCCAAAATTCCCAGACACAAGAGAAGTGTGAGCTTCTCGTATTACATGGACTCATTCACTTGTAGCAATACATAACTTTCCAATATGGTAGAGTAGTTTTCCCTGCAAACAATAATTCTCTACTTGTGTACCAAGGGTTAGCTTCGCATATACTTCTTTAAAATCTTCATCAATGGCATATTGTTCTACATATCTATCATTAGATAAAGAAGTATTCTTCAAAACAATAGAAGCAACAATAGGAGGTCTAGAAAGAATATCAACTACCTTGTTACTTGTACCCTTTTTGTACTTAATTACCAAATGAAATTGTTGTAGAAAACCCATCCATCTGTAGTGTTGAGAATTTTGCAATTTGTTCTATGCTTGAAGATATTGTAAGGGTTGGTGATCTGTATGTATGATTGTTTCCTTCCCTAACAAGTAATGCTTCCATTTCTTTACGCTCTGGACTAATGCATACAACTCTTTATCATATGTAGGATAGTTAACAACAACTTGGTCAAAATTTTTAGAGTGGTAATAGATAGGCTTACAATATTGCATCAATCCTACACCCATGGCGTATCCTTTGGCATTTGTCTTGATCTCAAAAGGTTGTTCAAGGTTCGACAGTGCTAATACTGGTGCGGTATTGATCTTCTCCTTCAAAATGTTGAAAGTTTTTTGTTGCTTTCCTTCCCACTGAAAAGTGTTCTTCACACTGGTTAAGGCATGCAAAGGAGCTGCTATAAAGGAGAAGTTGGGAATGAATCTCCTCCAATACTAGACTGCACCTAAGAAGGTTCAGACTTCTGTTACACTCTTTGGCTCATGTCATTTTACAATTACATAAATTTCGGAAGGATCAATTTTCAATTGTCCTCCTTCTACAATATGACCTAAGCACACAAGTGTAGTCTTGCCAAATTCACATTTAGACAATTTTACATACACCTTTTCCCTTTGCAAAGTATCCAATACTTGCTTTACATGCCTCACATGTTCATCCCAAGTCCCGCTAAAAACAATAATGTCATCTAAATATACAATCACAAAGTCATCTAGGAAAGGCCTGAATACATCATTCATCACATGCATGAAAGTTGTCGGAGCATTACAAAGCCCAAACGACATAACTAACCACTCAAACAATCCCTGTTTGGTTTTAAAGGCAGTTTTCCATGCATCTTATTCTGTGACTCTGATTTGATGATATCCACTGTGCAAATCCAACTTAGTGAAATAAACAACATTCTTCAATTGATCAAGTAAATCATCTATACAAGGAAGAGGGTATTTATTTTTCACCATGATTTTATTTAAATCCCGGTAATAGACACACATTCACCATGTGCCATCCTTATTTGGCACCATCATGATCGAAGAAGCACAAGGAGATGAACTGGGCCTGATGACGCCCTGATCCAAAAAGCCCTGCACCTACTTCTTGATATTTTTCATATCCACAACTGACATCCTGTACATGCCCACATTAGGAAGAGGAGAATCCTGTTGAATATGTATCTCATGTTGGATTTCCCTCTTAGGAGGTAATCCATCTGGTTCCTGAAAAATATCATCATACTTAGAAACTATATCAATTAATTCATTTTTATGAGATGGATCACACCCTTGGAAAGCGTCGGATGTCCCGACATCTTTCTCTCTGACGACCATGAGTACATATATCTTGTTAGTGTTTATGAGTCTTTTCATTTTCCCTGCACTAACAAGTGTTGTATTTACCCTCATGCTGTGAGCTCTAACAATATATTCTACTCCCCCTTTAGTAAGGTGGTATTTTTTCTCATGACGAAAGAAGATTTCTTTTCTATCATAAAGATAAGGACTTCCCAACACTATGCCACATATATCAAGTGGTACAACATCCAAATCCACTTCATCAATCAAATTTGAAGCAATAGAAAATATGATCCTACATTGTTTGGTGACATTAAGTTTTTCTTTATCACATACCCAACCAAGAGGATAAGGCTTCAGATGTAATTCCGTTTCAAGACCCATCTTCTTGATAAGTGCTTCAGATATTAAGTTTACTTGGGAACCCAGATCAAATAACGTATCTATCTTAGTATTTTTAGATACAACTCTTATATGAAATAACGCATTCCTCTTTCGTTCATCAGCATGAGATTCATCATTGGAACTTGAACTAGAATGAAGAGAATATTTACCTTGTACTCCAACTGTCGTGATCTTTCATTCATCTCCTGAATTGGAACCAAGATCTTGTTGCACCGTAGAAATGGTCTTTGTCTTCCCCTTTCCACCGAACTGTTTTGGTTTATTTTCTAGATGCAGTTTCCCACAATGTTCTTCATTGTGACCGCTCTTCTTGCAATGAGGGAAAGATGGTTTTTTTCCTTCTCTCATCATTGTAGCAGTCTTCTTGTCCTTCCCTTTAAACTGCTTAAAAGTATTATGTGGGATATTGGAAGGTTTCTTCGTGGGATCTTCTTGAACATGTTCCCCCCTGTTCTCAAGGTGAGTAGCTTGCACACAAATTTCGTTAAGACTAGTGGGGTTAAACAAGAGAAAAGTATGACAAATATAACTTTGAAGTGCGCCATTATACTTCATTAAAGTTTCATAATAATCCAAAGGAATGTTCAATGCAAGAGATTTCTTCCTAAATTATTCTGTGAAACTTTGTACAGTTTGACCTTTACTTTGTCTTAAAGTTTGCCATTCCACAATTGCTTTATGTAAATACCCTAATGGATAAAATTGCTTCCTTATCACTAATTTAAATTCCGACCACGAGGAAAGAATATTACCACACTTAATTATGTCATGAAGCTTTCTCTCCCACCATATGAGAGTGGTGCCTTCTTATCGAAGAGAAACCAATTGCACTTTAACTTCCTCTTCATCAATATGTTGGACACAACAATACAATTCAACCTGTCAGATCCAATTATCTAGCTTTTCAGGATTAGCATCTATGTTGGCCCTTGACCAAGTTTTGAGGAACACTTGGTCATATTTGACTGTTTTTGGACATCGACACCCTGTCAAAGATGGAGCGCCAGGTGAAGCAGAGATCACGGGATCTCGGCCCACTTTTGGGGCCCTTTTAGGGTTTTGGGTTAATGTAATGGGAAAGGGATGTCGGCCCATGGGTTTACCCATGTTTTAGGCCTATGTTGTAAAGTATAAATAAGTAGCTAGGCAATGTAGGAAGAGTCGATGGCTTAGTGCTAGTAATTAGATCTGTGTGATCGAATGTAAATGCTCTGTGCATAATTGTAAGAGGCTTGCAGAGCTGAGTGCAAGTCCTGTAAGTGTTGAGTGCACGGATTGTAAGAAGGCCCTGTGCTAGATCTACTCGAGGAAGGAGGATCTGGCGAGGTGCGTGCAGATCTCCTATCCTATGCAGAGTACAAGTTGAGTTCCGTGCTGTAATCAGATTGACCCAAGCTAATAAAGAAGAAGAATACTTTGTGGACGTAGCCCCGAGGTGGGGGTGAACCACGTAAACCTGTGTGTCATGCTTTGTGCTATTGCTTTCTTGTGTTTTCATTATCTTGCTAAGTACTATGCCATGATTAGAAAGATTTTCTTATGCTTTGTGATTCACTAGATGTATATCAATAGTATATATGATGTGTATGACAATGCTTAGTGTTGATATACAAGATATAATATGTTTTGTTGTTACTAAGCACTGAAATATCTTATATCTGAGCAAGTATTGCGACATTCTGTCTTATCTGCGAAGTACAATAAGGGTGAATAGTGATGAATGAATGGTGCTAAGTGATCTGTAAAGGATATAATCACAAATCCGTGTCCTAGCTAAGGTTGCAGACACCTGAGTCTTGCAACCACCCATGCCTCTACCTCGGGTGAGACTTCATCTGCTTCGCATGTGTTGCCAAAAGGGTCGGTAGTTAGGGCTTTGTTGGTGCACTCTTGAGCATTGAACCCTGGGTCTACCCCTGTGCCAACAAATGGTTCCATTGTTGGGACCTGAAACTGTGATTGTTGGGAACTAAGAAAGAAGAAACTTTGTGCAAAAGAAAGCTCTGTGCATAGATCTGTTTCCCTAGTGCATAGATGTTTACTCGACTTGTGAAGATTTGTGCTAGGAATAAGGTCAGATCTGAAGAAAGGAAGATCAGATCCAAATAAAAGAAGTGAGATCTGAATGCTCTGTGCTCTAAGAAAAGTAAAAGTGGAAATTTCTAAAAGAAAGAAGTCAGATATGTAGAAAAGAGGTAAGATCTATAATCTCTGTGCTCTAATAAAGGTAAGAATAGTCAAAAGTTTTTGGATCTGAAAGCTTCTGCTCTGTAGAAGTAAGATAAGTGAAATTTTTTGTTTCTAAAGCATGGATCTAGGTATGCTTGATAGATTTTGTCCTAGCTTCAAAACTAGGGCATTAATCAATGAAAGAAAGTTTGATATGGATAGATTTGATAAGTATAATAATAGATATGTTATACCTATGCATAGAAAGAACGTATGGACTAACAAGTGGATGCAAGATCCTAGAAAGACTTTTTTGCAGGCTAGATACCATGATCCTAGTGCATGTTAGCCTCTTTCTCATATACAATCATTAAGTTTAAGTATACCACCTTTATTTATTTTACATACTAGGATATAGTTGTTATCCTAAGTGTGTTTCTAGATTCCTATATTGTTTCCTCCTACCTTATCTCCTGATGAGGTGTTGATGTGAGAACAATTGAGGTGGTTTCATTATTGTATTATATTTTTGTATTATTAAGATGAATACAATGTTGAGAATTAATGCTTAAGGCCTTTTCCGCCAATCTTCTTGTCTTATTTTTCTTATGCTCAATTTCTTCAATTGGTATTAGAGCACAGGTGTATTCGTTGTGGAGGAAAATCGTAGTGCTGCTCGTTGTTTGTTGTAGAGGCTCTTGTGAAGGCGATTTCTATGAGAATGTTTTGCTTACTTTTTGATCTAATCACTGTGTAAGATCCATGACATATCGCTTGTGAAATTTAGATCGTGAAAGCATTGCTGCAGTAATCTGAGTGTGAGAAGGAGACTATTATAGCGTTGAAGGAACCACTCCTAAATTAGCTTCCTTGAAAGAGATCAAATTTAATGTTTCATGTGGGTTTGTAGAGCTTCTTATAGTTCTTAAAAGCCTGGTAATATTGAGATCCATGGTAGTTTTCCATGGATGGTGAGGTGCAGCCAATGGTGGTGTGAAGATGGATAATGAAGAATTCAAGCTCTCGATGGTAGATGTTGCTCACCAACAAAATTGCATAGATTTGGATTCAAAATGGAAAAGAAGAGCCATGGTGAATGAGTCGAAGCCATTACACATATGCCAAGGAAATATCAGGAGTGAGCATCATATATCAGATCTACTAATTAATTTTTTTTCTTGACGCCACCGCCTCCGAAGGTATTCTAAATCTCTTCTAATTGTTTGCTATCAGATCTGACTCTAGATCTATTCTAGATATACAATCTAAAATCAACAACAACAACAAAAAAATTGATCTCAAGATAAATATGTTTGTGAGTCTGGAATTTTAAACGGCTCTTCATTGTAAAAATTGCCCAGATACATATAAGTCTAGAAATTTGTTTGAGCCATAAAAGTGAAATTTTTTGTTTGAATCTAGTTTCAGTCAATGTGTGGATTTGGAATCTCTTATTGGATATAATGTTTTGGAGCTATGTTCCGACATATGGGCTCTCCACTGGATTCATAATTGTGGCCAGAAAATGAAAGAGGTCACCCCCTACTGTATGCACTGCATGAAATGGGGGGATCAATCAGAAATCCTTTTTCCAGAAAGTGGGCCACCGACTCTCAAATATCAAGGAAAGAATGCATAAGAAAAATCCTTGTACGTGTCCATTTTTATTGCTTTGTCAATGGAACTAGTGTCAAGGCATTGTTTGAGTTAAAAAAACTACAAAATAAATGATCTTGTGGAATAAGTTTTAGATCTGCAAAATCACCATTCCAGAAAAGGAGAGCTCCTTTCATGCCACAGGTTTCAAAGAACAAGCAATAAAAATCTTGGTATCTGAATCTGGTGGATGATCGTTCAACCAAAATAACATTTGGATATTAGATCTAAAACGTGTTTAAATGGTACTATCTAATATCTTGTCCAACAATTGATTTTCAGGGGTTTCTACCGAACGTTTCTGTAATTTGAAGTGAGATAGAATAAAGTTGCCCACCATTTGATTTAATCAAAAGAGTTGTGTTCCAGGATTTGAGCTAAAGATTTGACCACCAACCTTGCTTGTGTATGAATATTTGTTATAAGTGAAGGTTGTATCGCATGCATACAAAAAAAAAGCAGGAACTCTTCTCACTCTCCAATGATCTCAAAGATCTCCTCATCAACAATTTTCTTAACAAACATGCCCTTCACTCGGCGCGGTTATGACAAGTTGTTATAGATTTCAGTCTTTAGCAGTACATAATCGCATAGATCTCCCATGATTTCCAGATCTCCAGTAGGAAACACGCGATTTCTAGCAGGTAATCGATTAAGTTATACTTGTTTTTTGCACCGATTTGGCAGTGATCCAATCCAACGATCCTGCTATCCAATCAAATCTAGTGATCCAGATTCACTTTGCAACATTTTTGCAGCCTGCCCACGATATTTTGCGCTAAGATCTCCACGTGCCTCCAATGGTTGTGTGCATCAACGTATATATTTTAAAATATTATATGCCAAAACTTAAATGAAACTTTTATTGGCATTGGGAATTATAAGGAAAAGACAAAGTATTAAACTGTTTTTTATAAATGTACATTTCAAGGGGGCAACTAGAAGATCATTGTATTTTAAAAGTAAGATTTTATTTGAGGGGGATGAGTGAAGCATTTTTTGCACCATTTTGTGATTATTACTAAGAACTAAAGTGATAGTAAAGAATCATCTTTAATGCAATTGAAGTATTGTATTACATCAAAGGCGAACACAATTCTACTTGAAGGTTTGGCAATAATATGTGATGAAAAAAAAAATGTAATTGAGAAGTGAATCACTCTTAAGTATAAGATCTCATTGTATCAAGAATAATAAAAGTTCATTTTTTGTGGTGTTGAAGTGTCCTAGATCCGCTCGAAATTGAATAAGGGGATTTTAGGTACACCTTGTGTAGTGTGTGTTGGTGATTGCTTTTCATGGTTATCTTCTGAGCTGATTTATGTCTAGTTTTGACACTATCACACACACATGGAGTAAAAAGAAAGTTAATGTAAGCAAATGCTAGTGAAGCACATACATTCAAGAACAAGTACAATCAAGCATCGACAAAGAATACTAAAGCAATGAACCACTCATAATCAAAGAAGAATAAGACTCCAATGCATCGACAACACATTCAAATTTGAAGAGTAATTCAACTTCAGAATCAAGATTCATTATAACTTGCAAATAGTCCTTTTGTAAGTTTACCTGTCTTTATAAATCGAATGAAATTGAATTTGTAATTTTCAGGTGCATTCTCGGCTGAGCCCGACACCAAAGAGTCATTATAATTTTGAGTCGTAATTGACAAGGTTGAGTAGTTTAACTCAAATCATTGTAAACATCACAAGTTTGGATGCATTTTTGGTGGTAACCGACATCCTCAACTTCTTGGAAGAAATCACAAAAATTTCAAGCGAGTGAGTACAAGCGAGCGAGAAACAAATTCAAATGAGCATGAAGACCAAGTGAACAAGAAGTTCAAGTGAGCGTGTTCAAATGGAGCGAAATATAGAAATATTAGAGTTACCAAACACTCTAATAAACACCACTGAAAACAACACAGTAATATTGAACAAAACAACTCTTCAATAAGTGCTAACTTGTTTGCAAGTGACGCAAGCTAAAGTTAGACTTCTTCAAGCACAATCCCAACTATTGAAGGCTGAGTTGATAAATCTCAAAAATCAACAGCCAATGAAGTATTTTGAACTAGTTTTTGTTCAGAACAACCCTATCTATGATGATAATGATGATAATAATGATGATCAACAGTTAGTGAAGGAGAACATCAGTAAGCCAACTTCAAAAGAAAATTCAAATGAAGATGAATTGCAAGTAGAAGATTCCAAAGCACAGAGTGATACAATAAGTATAAGTGGAAGTAAATTTGAAGCATTTCGTCAAATACAACGTGATCTTTCCAATAGGATCATCAGACCTTGGGAAGAATTACACTTCAATAGAAATCGACTTGGCTTAGGATATGAAAATCAAAACTGTTTTCATATTCCAAATTACTCCAAACCAATTTTGTTTGTGAGCGCTCGATTCCTTCAAGAAGCTTCAACTTCACCTATTCAAGTTCAGCTTCAGAATGATAAGTGTCAACATTGCAATCGAGTTGGTCACAAGGAGAATGAGTGTTTTGATCTCCATCCTTGCCAACATTGTGGCAAGCATAGCCATTCTTCAGATAGATGTTCAACACTAAAGAAACCTGCAAGACTGAAGATTCACTATGAGTGAATTGATCCTTGGAAATGGTCATCAACAACCAAGCGATTATATAAGTCTTATCGTAGAATTNAAACTTTTATTGGCATTGGGAATTATAAGGAAAAGACAAAGTATTAAACTGTTTTTTATAAATGTACATTTCAAGGGGGCAACTAGAAGATCATTGTATTTTAAAAGTAAGATTTTATTTGAGGGGGATGAGTGAAGCATTTTTTGCACCATTTTGTGATTATTACTAAGAACTAAAGTGATAGTAAAGAATCATCTTTAATGCAATTGAAGTATTGTATTACATCAAAGGCGAACACAATTCTACTTGAAGGTTTGGCAATAATATGTGATGAAAAAAAAAATGTAATTGAGAAGTGAATCACTCTTAAGTATAAGATCTCATTGTATCAAGAATAATAAAAGTTCATTTTTTGTGGTGTTGAAGTGTCCTAGATCCGCTCGAAATTGAATAAGGGGATTTTAGGTACACCTTGTGTAGTGTGTGTTGGTGATTGCTTTTCATGGTTATCTTCTGAGCTGATTTATGTCTAGTTTTGACACTATCACACACACATGGAGTAAAAAGAAAGTTAATGTAAGCAAATGCTAGTGAAGCACATACATTCAAGAACAAGTACAATCAAGCATCGACAAAGAATACTAAAGCAATGAACCACTCATAATCAAAGAAGAATAAGACTCCAATGCATCGACAACACATTCAAATTTGAAGAGTAATTCAACTTCAGAATCAAGATTCATTATAACTTGCAAATAGTCCTTTTGTAAGTTTACCTGTCTTTATAAATCGAATGAAATTGAATTTGTAATTTTCAGGTGCATTCTCGGCTGAGCCCGACACCAAAGAGTCATTATAATTTTGAGTCGTAATTGACAAGGTTGAGTAGTTTAACTCAAATCATTGTAAACATCAAAAGTTTGGATGCATTTTCGGTGGTAACCGACATCCTCAACTTCTTTGAAGAAAGCACGAAAAGTTCAAATGAGCGAGAAACAAATTCAAACGAGCATGAAGAGCAAGTGAACGAGAATTTCAAGCGAGCGTGTTCAAATGGAGCGAAATATAGAAATATTAGAGTTACTGAACACTCTAATAAACACCACTGAAGACAACATAGTAATATTGAACAAAACAACTCTTCAATCAGTGCTAACTTATTTGCAAGTGACGCAAGCTAAAGTTAGACTTCTTCAAGCACAATCCCAACTATTGAAGGATGAGTTGATAAATCTCAAAAATCAACAGCCAATGAAGTATTCTGAACTAGTTTTTGTTCAGAACAACCCTATCTATGATGATAATGATAATGATGATAATGATGATAATAATGATGATCAATAGTTATTGAAGGAGAACATCAGTAAGCCAACTTCAGAAGAAAATTCAAATGAATATGAATTGCAAGCAGAAGATGCCAAAGCACAGAGTGATACAATAAGTATAAGTGGAAGTAAAAGTGAAGCATTTCATCAAATACAACGCGATCTTTCCAATAGGATCATCAGACCTTGGGAAGAATTACACTTCAATAGAAATCGACTTGGCTTAGGATATGAAAATCAAAATAGTTTTCATATTCCAAATTACTCAAAACCAATTTTGTTTTTGAGCGCTCGATTCCTTCAAAAAGCTTCAACTTCACCTATTCAAGTTCAGCTTTAGAATGATAAGTGTCAACATTGCAATCGAGTTGGTCACAAGGAGAATGAGTGTTTTGATCTCCATCCTTGCCAGCATTGTGGCAAGAATAACCATTCTTCATATAGATGTTCAACACTGAAGAAACCTGCAAGACTGAAGATTCACTATGAGTGGATTGATCCTTGGAAATGGTCATCAACAACCAAGCGATTATATAAGTCTTACCGTAGAATTGAATCTCGAGTCAAGACCAATATTCTAGCACATAAAATTTTTGTACCTCACATAAGTGGTCCCCTTATGGTGTAGCTTTCGAGCATGGCCCTCACGGGATGAGATAACATGTGGTTGTTTCTGCATGCCCACTTTGTGTTGTACTCAAATGGAACAAGTATGGTACTCTCTTGAGCATAGAAGGAGGGAGTACAATGATGTAACTCTCATGCACCTTAAGGGGGACAGTTTAAAATTTCAGTGATGATGGTTCACGAAACCACTTGTGGTCTCTCCTTTCAGGTGACAAAGGGGGGAATTGATGATGGAATTGATGATGGAATTTATTATGGAATTGCAGATGGTTTTCAGACATAAAGTTTCGACAACAACAAACATCAAATTTTCTAGATGGGAAACCGCAGTCTGTAGATGGCAGACTTTGGTAGAATGATGGTTCTATATTGAATCATACATTGGGATTCTGATTTTGAGAGAAATGATGTGGATATTTGGTTCACCTAGATGGTCATTGGACCTAGCAGAGGATAGATGGATCCTACTGCATTGCAGCTTGGCATTGATTGAGTTGTCAGGCATTTTCAGGGATGTGGAAGACTTGCAGCTGATTCACTTCTCTTTGTTCACTCTCATCATATTGGAGTTCACATTAGTGAACAAATTGTTGGCATTCTAGCACACATGATTACACAGTGAGGTTTTCCATATTTCTCAGCATCCAGATTTGGCGTTTTTTCAAGCAGTTCTTCATTGTGGCTCAACTCAGGAGTTTTAGCATGAAGACATGGAGATATACCAACTTATGCACCAACTTTGTTGGCATTATTACTCAGACTTATGATTGAGGGGGGGAATGTTAGCCTCTTTCTCATATACAATCATTAAGTCTAAGTATACCACCTTTATTTATTTTACATACTAGGATATAATTGTTATCCTAAGTGTGTTTCTAGATTCCTATATTGTCTCCTCCTACCATATCTCCTGATGAGGTGTCGATGTGATAACAATTGAGGTGGTTTCATTATTGTATTATTTATTTGTATTATTAAGATGAATACAATGTTGAGAATTAAGGCTTAAGGCCTTTTCCGCCAATCTTCTTGTCCTAATTTTCTTATGCTCAATTTCTTCAGTGCGCAGTACATAAGAAGTTGGGGAACATTTAAACGAAAGAGAGGGATAACCCTCTGTTACAGTTGCAGAAGACCGGGACATTTTGCTCAGGAATTCCCTGGTGGAAGACCTAGTTGTCTCTGTTGCAAATATTTGGACCATGAAGTGTTGGATTTCCCTAGAATGATTGCTAAGCTTGAAAGAATGAACCTGAATGAAGAAAACCTTAAGGCAGATCCAGAAATAGTAGAAACTCAGAAGGAATCAGAAAAGATATTTCTATAGATGAAAGACGCCTTGAATGATCACCAGCATGTTAGGCTATCAAAAATCTTCAAAGAAAAGGATCAAGTCGAAGCAATAATAGGAGACTTCAACATTGATTGTATTCTTGATGAAGAAACACAAGTGAACATTATGCCAGAAAGAACTTGGGAAGCTATAGGAAAGCTTGCCTTGACCCCTTCCCTAGGAGGAACAAGTTTATTCAGAGGAAAGCTAGTAAACCTATGTGGAAGGCTCGCCCAGATTTTGTCAATGGAACTTTGACAGATGAAGAATTTGAGATTATTAAATTTGTTGAAGACAACGCCCTGTTTACCATGCTCATAGGAAAACCTTGGATTGATAGAGAACAAGCCAGACGAAAAGAGGAAGAAGAAGTGTTGGAACAAAAGAAGCAAGAGTTAAAAGACTTTATGACCAGAAGGATCACACACTTGATTGAATAACAAAAGAACAGATCACATATATTTAATACTAGCAACTCCGATGTCGAGGCTAAGAGAACACTAGAGGATCTGTAGAAGATTGAGTTACCTATTTTTGATACAGAAGTAGTATTATCAAGGAACCCTAGGAAATACTTTCAACATCGCGAAGTAACTAAGACCACAGAAGATAAGCATTAGAATGGTAAAAGAATTACTGAGACGAAGCTCACTGGGAAGAAGGCTAGAAAGTTAATAAAGAAAAGGGCTAGTACTGCAAGGTTACAAGAAGTTCTAGAGGATACTTCGCAGACAAAAAAATTGCAGAATTGGAACTTCGCCAAGATATTAGAACAACGACATAGAGTACTTCGCCATGACGAAGCAATATATTCATTGGGGCCGATATATTCATTCAAATTCCACTCCAAATGGGTAGAAACACAATAAAGGTTCAGCATCCAACCGTTGAAAGCACCATAATGGGTCGAACAAGAGTTAATGAGGGATCATAACCGTTGCCGGCAAATTGTTACTAAGTTTCCCTACTTAGTCCATCACGCCACGCATCGAGAATACTTTTTTCTAAGTGATAAATTGAGCATGAAACTTGAGATTCACTCACCTTGAGATCATTGCCTTGTTCCCATACTATTCACTGTAGTCTCTGAATTCCTTTCGCACCCAAGCTAGCTGACCCAATATTGTATGTCAGACGAGCTTAGCGCTGCTGAGAAAATTGTTGAAGAATTTCTAATTGACTTCATGACTGAGAGAGTCATGTCAGAGCGAGGAGTGTATATAGGTGTACAGGCATCATCCTCGGGAGCATTGCCAGCTTTCCCCTCCACTACTCGAGCAGGACCATCCCGAATGCCTTCGGAAAGACGATCTAAGCTCGGAAACGACTTCGCCACTATGAAGATGATCCCAAGTATCTTTCCTAAGCATATCCCACCACTAAGAAACACAGTGAATCGAGACACTGTACCCAGAGACTTTGACTATGTTGTGGTCGCTATGTACCTCCCGAAAGGGGTGCGCATAGTTCATGCTGACCAGGATAAGCTCACAACACTGAAATTTAGTGATTTTAACCTTGGAGATCGCAATGTTTATAGTATGCTAGCCCCACACAAGTACTTAACTATCACAAAAGGAATGAACCCAAATATTGTCCCTCAGCAATGGACCCATAACCTCGCGCAGTCAACCCTCCTCAATGTAATGAAGATTCCACATTTCGAGAGGCATCCAGAAGTGAATGCATGCATCATATTGTTGTTGTCTTGCTACCATGGAGGATACTTATGGTTTCATTGCCGCATCATTGTGGATCAGATTCTGATCAATTGAATCACAGGGCTAAGCGTGCAGGGCCCTGACCCACATGAGTTTTACCTTAGAAAGACCGCAGATTGTGCTCTCGCCCATCGAATAAAAGGCACATATGGCAATATAGAGAAGGGCACACGAGGTTACAAGGTAGCCTCTATTGAGAATGCAGCAGTGCGCCTTGGTTGCCAGCTAATTGTAGGGAAGTTAGTCCGCAAAAACAGACCCACACAGGTGACCGGATTTGTAGTTGACATCGCAGGGAAGTGCACGGAGGGACTACAAATGAACTGGGCAAAGTATCTTATAAATCAGCTAGAGCTTGACTGCAGACAAGCACAAGACCAAGGGTATGAGTTCCACTTTAGTTGGTTGCTCATACTCATCACTTTCATCGCTTGGGAGCTACCAGAAGGTGCCACTTTTCCGAAGATCGAACCCTTCAAACCACTGGCCATGAAGTTATGTATGCTGTGGTATTTTAGTGACATGAACAAGAAGTGGCAGTGTAATGCCGTCTTCCACACTTATTACAATCAATTGAAGAATGCAATCCAGTCTACACCGCGCATCACACCAAACACACTTCATAGGTTTAGACCTTTTATCAAATTCAGTGAAGACCTCCACTTCACCTATATCACAGTGCGCGCGGATGAGCACAAACAACAACTCTAGTCATACTATAAGTTGACATAAGAAGATTTGGAGCAGATTACCAAGGAATGGTCGACGAAACTCCTTGTTCCAGTAGACCCCGCAGAGATGTCCGACGTGGATAGCCCTGAAGCTATTCCAGATACACTTGGACCGTGCAAGAATAAGAAGGATGTGGAAGTCCAAGATATCCATAGCACATCCACGAAGACTACTTTGATCTCACCATCAAAGGGAGGTGATGGTGAAGAACTAGGTGGCACAGAAGTTGAGAAAAACAAAGGCGAGGTTACTCTACTTAGAGAGGAGGAGGATCCCTCCAAGAAAGGAAGATTACCCCACCAAAGCCCTCATATTGAAAGAAATCTAAGGCCACCTGAACTAAGTTTAAGACTACCCTCACACAGGACGACTTCGATTTCTTAATCGCTGCGCTGACTGATGCCTCACTAGAGATCGCATAAAAGAAAGAAGCGAAGCAGGAGGAAGTATTTAGCCAGATCAAGGGTGAAATTCAAGAAGTGAAGCAGGCACTCCAGTCTAGCAGAGCAGTTTCTATGGTGCCCGTGACAATTGAAACAACAAGAACCACTGATGGGCCCACCCAATTACGCCAGATCGTCGAGAAAGTCTAAGCTTGCCTTCAACGAGCTTAAGAAGACACATCGCAAGCCACCTAGGATTTGGCAAAGGTACAGAGTGCACTTAGAGTACAACAGAGGAAGGCAAAACAGGAAAATATTGCCTTGGAAGCAAAGTGGGAGGAGGAAAAAGCACAGTTATAATAGAGCAAGGACCAGTTACTAGCAGAGCAACTTGAAGTACAAGAAAGAGTTCACAAAGCACTTCGCTTTGTGATGGTCATTGAAGTGAAAATTGAAGAACGTGTCCCACAACAGGTGGCACAACTGGAAGAATTAATCCAACAACTTTAGCAGTGCATCACAGATCTGGAACTTCGTACCATGCCCGAGACTCCACAAGAAGTAAGAGATTTGAGGGAAGCAACTGCTCGTAGCGCAGTTGGTCGATTAAAAACCTTGGCTTTGGAATGTAAGTAGTTGAGCGCTAGAAGTGCCCAGACTTATGAGAACCTCACAAAAAACCTAGAATTGTAGAAATTAGAAGCACATCTCCAAGAAGCAAAGCAGAATGCAGATACACTATAGGCGTAGCTGAAGGCCTTGACCCTAGTAGAAAGAATGAATCGATTTCCAGAACAACACACTACCCAACAACAGGTACACACACTTCAAAGTAAAGTGATGGAAGTCTCTCAATGATTTCAACCCATCCAAGAGAAAGCATGCCACTTGTTCACTGAAGTTGAGAGCCAGGAAGCAGAGCTTGAACAAGTTGTCATCACTGTAGAACAATGCATGGAAAGACCAGTAAATGACACAGTGATCCAGGAGTTCACTGAGTAAGAGGCTATCGCAATACAATAGGTTGAAATAGCATGGGCCAAGATTGAGACATTTGAAGTGGAGCTGATCATAGAAAAGTGACTCGGGACGAGTCACAGGTGAGTGTTGGGGGCCTCTTGGCCCTTGACCAAGTTTTGAGGAACACTTGGTCATATTTGACCATTTTTGGACATTGACACCCTGTCAAAGATGGAGCGCCATGCGAAGCAGAGATCACGGGATCTCATCCCACTTTTGGGGCCCTTTTAGGGTTTTGGGTTAATGTAATGGGAAAGGGATGTCAGACCATGGGTTTACTCATGTTTTAGGCCTATGTTGTAAAGTATAAATAAGTAGCTAGGCAATGTAGGAAGAGTCGATGGCTTAGTGCTAGTAATTAGATCTGTGTGATCAAATGTAAATGCTCTGTGCATAATTGTAAGAGGCTTGTAGAGCTGAGTGCAAGTGTTGTAAGTGCCAAGTGCACATATTGTAAGAAGGCCCTGTGATAGATCTACTTGAGGAAGGAGGATCTGGTGAGGTGCGCGTAGATCTCATGTCCTATGCAAAGTACAAGTTGAGCTTGTTGGTACTGAGAAGGGGGTGAATCAATATCAAGTACAATTTAAAACCTTTTTCAACTTATACTTAAACCATTCAATTATATCCAATGAGAAATGAACAATATTATAACATTTACACCGATACACCACAGTACACCATGCACAATATATGAGAAATAATCAATAGTTATTGTTCAAGGGAAGTAATGACTTCCAAAGGTAGCTACAGCTTCCAAATGTAAAGGGAGGGATAAAA
>JZKD02S1081668.1:38213-49458 GCA_000966675.3 Picea glauca | reverse complement strand
AGAGTATGAAATCATTTATAAGTGACCCAATGGGCCTCGCAAAGTAAATGGTTGTGCTTTGATAGGAATAAGTTTTGAAACCCTTGTCGTTTCATTTCCAGCTAGTCATGACACCTCTGTTGGATTCGATTTCATAATGAAACCATAATAGAGGCACGACACCATGATCTTGATTGAGAATTTTTTATGCATACATATGTCTGTCATCTCCTTGCAAATGAAATTATCTACCTGGTTTGGGGTCTGATTGAACAACATTTTTATGATTTGATCGTTCGAGTGTTGGTTAATAAGTAATGAAATTTATTGTTTAGAGTGAAGATAAAAGAAATGTTTGGATGACTCTGTTTATATTTTGAGCGTTGTTTACATGAAGTTTCGCATTTGATGGTTGGAAGTAATATGTAATGTTTTGATTAAAGACGAAAATAGGTGTTCAATAGGGACTAATAAATGGATTTTGATCATTTGAAAAAATTAATAATGCTTGGATTGTGACAGTGAATATTTTGAGTCAATTCGAGAGATGACAGAACTGTTGTGTGACATTTTGCAACCATGTTTTCAAAGTGGATACCTTATGGAATGAGAGATAGACTGATTTTATTTATTGAACACTATGGTTGTAGGATGACTATAATTCTGTTGGTTTTAATTATAAGAGTTGAATGATGATGGAAATAATTGTAATGTAAGTATGTCCATTTTATTTTCCCATCATACTTAACATTTTTCGTTCATTACAATCCTTGTCCATCAACTCGGATACTTGTTTCATTTCCATGCTTAAATAATGACTGTAAGAAATGTTTCATGACAAAATTATATAAGTTGAAATGGGAGTTTTTAGTTTGTTTTATCTCTGCTCTGTTTCATATCCAAAAATGTTGATGATAATGATTTGATGGAACTAGTCATGGTAAATGAACAGTCCATATTGCAGTTCCCGGTCATACTTACCATTTTTTGCTCATTACAAACCTGATCATGAAATCCCACAGAGCCCTGTAAATCCTTGTTCTGAGTAATTACTAGTTCTGGAATGTGGAATGCATATTGATTTCCCGCATGTGTATTGTTATGTATAGAGCCAGGTCTAAACTATTATTTTGCAAAATTTTAGACAATGGATTAGTCATGCTCTGGTTCTGATATTTGTGAATGTGTGTTAAAATGATCTTTTTCAACAAAGGCCATCATAGAGGGAGGAATAATAACAAAGGCAAAGGATTGGGTCCCTGACAAAGGGGAAACAAAAAATTAAGGTTCTCTATACACTTTGTTGCATATTTAGAAGAGTTTAGTCAATTGTTACAAACATGGTTTCTCAACTTGTCTTTCCAACAATGTTACATGCCTCCACCTATTCCTAAGAACCCACACCCAAATATAGGCATAGCAGTTCCAAATCATAATTCCAATTCTTTAGTTGTGCATGAATGAGATGGTTGGCAAGATATTTTTCACCCTCCTCCCAGACACTCACAAGGATGGCCAAATATTGATAAACTCTAACAACCTCCCTTTCATGCTTGGCCCACTACTTCACTTCCACCACCACCTCCTTCACATCGGAATTTGCATCCTCAATCCCAAGCCTCACATGCCCATCATAAGGCCAAAATCACTGAGCTCGAAGGAAACCCCGAGGAAGAGAAAGAAGCAACAACTAGGTAAAAATCATCACAAGAATATTCTCATTCCGTCACTTCCCATATGCAAGAGAATGATCATAAATCTGCTAAGGCATATTCATCAATTGGAAAAAATGAAAGGGCTGAGAGTAGTCATAGCAAGAGAGGAGAAACATATAACAATAAATATGGTTTCTCATGATCATTTTGATTAATTTATTTGGCACCTGTATATGGACTTGTTTGCACTTTATTTTTGGACAGTATATAATTTTGGACATCTCATATTTATTTTGACAACTCATATTCGATAATACTTTTTTGGACAACCTTATATTCTATTAGCTTCATGTTTGGAAAAAAATATGAAATGGATAGATTTTGATAAATTGCACGATTTCCACATGGAGTGACAAGGGGCTCTTATGATTATTTCATCTTATGCATGATAATGGCATGGATTGTATGTTGTGGCAAGATTTGTATGTCATGCATTTAAGGTGGAAGATACAAGGATGAAATGGTTTATTAATTCATTAAAGAGAATAAAGGGGTCCCCACTTATTAGTGTTATTTAATACCCTTATCATATTATTGTTATTATTTATTAACTTACTTGACATCTCTCCTTTTAAGTAACTAATTGTTAGTTAATAATTTAACTAGAAGTGGTTGAGTGATTCAACTACCTTGGAGATATTAAAAGGAGGTAAGATGGACAAAAATAGAGAAAGGAACACATTTCTCTAATAAGGTTTTCTCTTACTTCCAAGTGAGATTTTATTACTAATTCATTCATCTCTAATTTCTAGGCTAAGACACTTCTTGTGATATCAGGTTCTATTGAAGGTGATGGAAATCTAGGACCAAGGAGAATTGAATTATGATATGCTTCTAGCTTGATTGTTTGTTTGATAGTCTGTAGATTTCTTTTGGTTTATGGATTAATTTTTTAGTGCTAAATAAGATTCTTGTGTAGAGTCATAACTGAGTGCAAGTTGTGGTTGTTGGATTATCTTTACATCATTCTTGGTATGATTTGAAGGCACCAATGGCCTATGTGTGTGTTACCCTAGGCTTCTAGACTTTCATCTGGTCAATAATTTGAAAGTATGTGAACTGTATTGGTTGTTACCGAATGAATGAATAAAATCATTGATGGTTTTGCAAATCTCTTGGTCTTTCTTATTTCTATCAGATTATGTGATTTTGCTTCTTGTTTAAATTATTATAAAAGAAAATCAGACTTATTTATTTCAGTTTGCATTTGATAAATGATAAAAATAATACTAATTGGTCTTTAAGTTTAATAGCTTGAAGGTTAATTGAAATTGCAGTAAGGATATAAATTAGGGTGATAATCCCGCCTATCTTGTCTTAGCCAAACAAGATTCAGAAAAATGTTGCAAGGAGGGCTTCTATCTCTTTTACTCAACATTTTGTTTGGCAACCATACTGGGGATGAAAGACTCCATTTTCATTTCCCTAGTTTGTATTTTTTGTACACATATAAATTTATTGTTTTTATTTAATGCTTTAATTTCTATTTGTTGTTTGTTTATAGATTTTATATTTTTATTCATATTTTTTTCTTGACTCATGATTGTTCCTAATTAAAGACAAACCAACGTAGGTAATGATCTATAGGATCAAACCAACATTACCCTTACCTTTTACAATCTCATTCTTGAGATTTCCAATAGTCAGGATGAACTGAATCATTCTTGGGAAGTTATTGTTGTTGAATTCCATCTCCAACAATATTTGGATGACCAAAGGAGATGAGACCTCAACGAACCCTGAAATTAGGACATTTTATGTCCTATTCCTCCTGTATATCTCGACGAATACGAGGTTAATCACATGAATTTACTCTCATTCCCGAACTAGGAAGAAGAAAAGTTGTTCTCTGAGGACAACAACCTAAGCTTCATCGATCTTTGTTTGATTTGGCTAGTTCCTCATCCTCTCCGCTTCCTTACGTCTTCAAAATTTCGGGAAATAGTAGTGGAACAAGAAGCAATGGTTCTGGAGGTGGCACCAGTAGTTTATCTTCCTCACAACCTTCTATCTTGAATTCGATCAGGAGTATCTATATCCATGATGTTCCTATCCAATCTACCACAAATCCAACCAAGGTCATTAAGAAATATGTCTTATTTCAATTTGAAGAGGATGTTACTACTACTCTGTGGCATGTTTCTTCTCCCTTAAATATTGCACCCACAACCAATCCTTTTCCAAATCTCAAAGATCATTTTCCTAAGCTCTCGGGAAACAACACTATCTCCACAGAAGAGAATTTGATTTCTTTTTTGAATGTCTGTCATAACATTGGTTTGAATGACAATGATACCTGCATGAGTTTATTTGTGAATTCTCTAGAAGGAAAATATGTGGTTGATTTCTTTAACTTTCCTCCGAAAATATTCTCCACCTGGGAGGAGTTGGTCTATTGGTTCAAGTCTACTTTTGGACAACCCAAGAGTCCAACTGATTAGTTGAAGGAGTACAATAAAATTACATATAACAAAGGTGAAACCATTAAGGCTTTTAATATTCGCTTCACCAAGTTATATAATCAAATCCATGAATTGATCAGAACTCAAAATCAAGCCTTATTCATTCATTACTACAACGCCTTAACCTCTTCTTATTATCACATATTGGAAGAGAAATCCATAAATAATATCGGATTTGCCCTTTAGACTTGTTTGGAGGACGAAGAGAAGTTAGACAGAACCGGTCTTCCTAAGGAGGACTATGCCAAGAAAATTGATATGTCTACCATTTTGTAGCTTATGCAAGACAATAATAATCACATGATCTCTTTTGAAAGGAAGGGAATCACTTCTACTTCCACCATCGAGGCTTCTACTAAAAATTTCGTGAGAAATAATTTTCAACCAAAATCCATATTTCCCATAGCATGGTGTAAATTTTGCGAAGAACATCATGAGGAAAGCACTTGTGAAATCAAGAAAAATGCGAGGGATCAAATTTTTGGAAAGAAACCAGATACTCTCGTTGTTGTCTTAGATTGGGCCCCACAGGATGGTGTTATGGTAGTTAATACCATAAATAAATTGTATGCCAATAAGGGAAAATATGATTCTTCCAAGACTACTTCTTCCCCTAGAACATCCACTCAAAATACTGGCTCACAAGATGCCCACCTTTCTACCAGTCATCAGGTCACTACCCCTTCTTCAAAATATAACATTTTAAATCAATTGGCTAACATAAAAGTTAATGCTACTCTTTTAGATACGGTAATTGTACCAGAACAACAACAACATCTTAGAGATTTCATGGAAGGTAAAACTTCCAACATAGCCAATTCGACGGAAGATTACAACAAAGGAGAGTCTCATGTAAATAGGATAGGTGTAAATAACTTTAGGAGATCTATAAATTATCCCCCTGTCTATATTTTTGTAAATATTTTAGACATAATATCCCATTGCTTCCTCATTGATGGTGGCTTAGGCCCAAGTGTCATGTCAAATACCATTATGGAAAAGTTGGGCCTCTCTTGTACAAAAACAAATGTGAGAATCATGCTCTCCTATAATAATCAACATCAATCCACAATTCATGAGATCAAAGATGTAACTTTAGTAATTTGCGCAAATCTAGAGATACACACCACCCTTAACATTCAGTTTATCGATATGCTTGTCAACAACTACTCAATTATTTTGGGAAGAGATTGGCAAGCCCTAACATGTGGATACTTGTCTTTGGATGGGTCACATCTATCTATCCCTAAGGATGGAAAGAACATCATTGTTCTTATAGAATATCATATCTCACCTTACATTGAGAAATTTCCTCAGTTAAATGTCAATTATGTTGAGGAGAGCCTGGGTGCTTATTCTATTTTTACATAAGAAGATGGCGTGCCATGTGAAAAATTTGACTATGATGACAGAATGAGGCATTTCACTTTGATGGTGCATGATCCAACGAAGGAAATGGAGCTGGTATTATCCTTTACTCACCTGTAGGAAAAAATTACAACTTCTCCTTTAGGTTAGAATTCACTTGCACCAACAACGTTGTTGAGTTTGAAGCCCTATTGTTAGGTATCAAGAATGCTTATAACTTGGGTTGTGGTCATCTTACTGTATTTGGTGATTCTGAGCTTGTGGTTAATATTTTTAGAAAAATTTATAATCCTAATAACAAGATGATGAAAAGGTACACTTAGGTCGTTTGAGCGTTGATTTCAAATATGTTGATAGCTTAACACAATGGTTGATAAAAAGGGAGCTTGACATAATGGTTGATAGGTTGAAAATTTTTGTTGCTTCTCCTACTCGAAAATTATTACCACAACAACCTGATTGCACTTCTATGTCTTTATATCTTCCACATATACTTGACAATGTTGAATCATGGAAGGTTTTAAAAAATTATGAGGATATATGTTCTTTCTTACAGAATAAACCTCTTAATCATAAGGAACTGATTTCTATTAAGAATGACAAGTTTTTGAAGGGATTGAATCATCCTGAGAGTTCATTTTCAATGAGTGATGTTGGTAAAAAGGAAAATGTTGTAGAAGAGGAGTCAAAAAGGAAATTTGTATACATTGTCTCCATGAACATTGGAACCTCGGATGATCCCAAGATTCTTAAAATAGGAGCCTAGTGGTCACAAGAAGAAAAAGGAAAATTCATTGAATTATTACATGAATTCAAGGACGTCTTTTCTTGGTCATATGAGGATCTTCATGGTTTTGATCTCAACGTCTTCCAAGACACCATTCCTATTAAGGAAGGGGAGAAAATAGTAAGGCAGAAATAAAGGCATGTAAACCCTACCCTTGAAGTTACTATCAAAAAGGAAGTTGAAAAATTATTAAAATTTCAAATCATCTTTCTAGTAAAGTATTCTGAATGGGTCTCAAATCTGGTTCCTGAACGCAAGAAAACTAATGAGATCATGTTATGTGTTGACTTTCATGATTTAAATAGAGATAGTGTTAAATATAAATTTTTGCTTCCTAACATGGAGATGATCCTGCAACAGGTAGACAGGTCTCAAATAATGTCCCTACTTGATGGTTTTTATGGGTATAATCAAATTAAAGTCAAGAGGGATGATAAATAAAAAACCACATTCACCACTAGATGGGGCACCTTTGCCTACAAATGCATGCCTTTTGGCTTGTCTAACGTAGGTTCCACATTCCAGAGAGCTATGCAGATGTATTTTGATGATTTGATTGGTAAGATGATTCAGGTTTATCTTGATGACTTAACTGTTTATTCTAAAAACCGATCAGATCATTTTGGTCATCTTAGTAAAATCTTTCTGCATTGCAAAAGATTTGATATGTCATTGAGTCCTTCTAAGTCTATTTTCAGAGTTACTCAAGGAAAACTCCTTGGTCATATTGTTTCTAACTGTGGTATTAGTATTGACACCGAGAGAGTTTCCACAATTATGAACTTCCCTAATCCTACCTCTAGGAAAGATGTTCAATCCTTCATGGGCACCATTAAATTTTTCAGGAGTTTTGTTCCTGACTTCACTGTGATGTTTAAACCCATTCATAATTTGCTGAAGCAGCATAGAAACTTCTCTTGGACTGATGATTTAGAAAATGATTTTACAGGAATCAAGAAGGAAATCAGCTGTGCACTAGTTTTAGTCGAGCCTGATTTTAATAAATAATTCATCATCTATACTAATGCCATAGAAGAGGAAATTTATGCCATCCTTTTGAAAACTGATGACCAAAATCAAGAAAATCCTATAGCCTATATGAGTCAAATTTTATCAGATGACGAGATGAATTATACTCTAATTGAAAAACAAACTTTCTCCTTGGTAAAATTTATAGGAAAGTTCAAGCATTTAATTTTGGGCAAGAAAACACAGGAAAGAGTCCATTTTCCTGCAGTCAAGTTTTTTCTTACACAAACTCATCTTTCAGGAAAAATTTCTCATTGACTTGCCAAGATTCAAGAACATGATTTAATGATCACCACAACCAAAAGTATTAAGGGACATGATCTAGTTATTCACTTGGCTCAACACCATGAACCAAGTGATTCTCTTGAGGAAGACAAGAATGTGTTTTTGGAACTATTTTACTTCGAAAATCTTGATATTAATTTAGTTGATCATCCTTGGTACAAGAATATCATCTATTATCTTTTGCATCATAATTTCCCAAGTCTTTTAGATTCGAATCAATGCAGAAGGATGCGCTTGATATCCCCAAAGTACCTCATCCTAGGAAACATCCTTTATCATAGATCTGTTGATGCGCTACTACTAATATGTGTTGATGATAACATAGCCAAAAAACATTTAAATGAACTTTGTGGATCTTCATATTCTAACATCCATATTGGTGGCCATTTCGCAGTAAAGGCTACTGCTTTCAATATCATTGAGGATTTTTATTTTTGGCCCTTGATGTTTCAATATTATTTCAAGTTCATTCGGGCTTGTGAAAAATGTCAAACTTTTTCTGGCAGGGAACAATTTTCAGCTATGCCTTTACAACTAGCTTTGCCTGATTTCCCATTGGATAAATGGGGATTAGAATTCATCGTCCCTATCAACCCTCCATATTCTATAGTACATGTATTTATCTTGACAACAACATATTACTTTACCAAGTGAATTGAATCTCTCCCTCTTAAAAACACATAGGATGAGTAGGTGATCAACTTCTTAGAATCTAATATTTTTGCACGCTTTGGCCTTCCACTCGAAATAATCTTAGATAATGGATCAACATTTATTTTTTCAAAGTTTGCTCGATTTTTGAGTGAATTTGGAGTCAAGCACTTCACCTCATCTACCTATTACCCTCAGGGAAATGGGCAATTTGAGTCAACCAACAAAAACCAGGTCAAGATCTTGAAAAGGATTATTGATGACAAGCCCTGTTAATGGCATACTCTTATCACATACACATTGTGGGCTAATCACACAGCTGCCAAAAAAAAAACTGGTCATACCCCTTTCTCACTCTTATACGGTCAGGAAGCTATAATTCCTGTTGAACTTCAACTTACTTCCCTTCGTTTAGAAATGGAGGATAAGGAGTTAAATTCCATTGATATTTCCCATAGAATGAATGCTCTGATGGATTTAGAAGAAAAAAGAAACCATGCGTTGTAAAATATGAAGAAAAGGAAACAGACAATCAAGAAATACTTCGATCAACGTGCCAAATCTATCAAGTTTAAGGTCAACGACAAATTCCTTCTTTGGGACTCTGCACATGCTGATAAAGGCAAGCATTCTAAATTCCAAAATCTTTGGTTAGGTCCATACAAGATTTTTCTAGTAGTCGGAAATAATACTTACATGTTAAAAGACTTCGAAGAGTGGTTATTCTCTTTCACAACTAATGGCTCGCATTTGAAACAATATGTTGAGCCTAGCTAACTATTACATTTTCTGAATCAATGTTTCATGTAAATATTAGTTTAGGTTGTACAATTGTTTTATTTTTCTGCATTTTACTTTCTTGAGTACTTTTGCTTTACTTTCAGTCTTTCTTGAGGTTTTATTTTTAATTTGCCTATATTTTATTTTTTCTTTGCCCTTGATCTTGTTCAAGTTTTGTTTCATCCTGATTTGGATAAGTCATGTACAACCACAATTTTTCCTTGTTTTGTAGAAGTATGCTTAAGTAGTGATAAGTAGCCAGAACAAAAAGAAAGACAATCACTTGTGGTTCACAACTCTGTATCGTGCTACATCTATGACCACTTTGCTTAAACTTGAGTGCTAAAGCTTTTCCCTCTTTAATCTTTTCCTTTTCTACCTTCCACCACCCCAATTTGAAAGAGCACACCAGAGCAAAAAGAAAACCTTCGAGTACATAACAGAAAAATTTCTCTGTGTGTAAAACCAAAAAGCTGAGTTCAATCCAATATTACATTGCCTTCCCTATAGAGTCACCAATGTTGACTCTCAAAATCGTCAAAGAGTCACTTGCCTACAAAGAATTGAAAGGCATACACTTTATATATATATATATATATATATATATATATACCAAATAAACTATAAGTGGGGACCCCTATAGTGGCATTCAAATAAATAACCTGGAAGATCCCCTTTGAAGGAAAAGTCACTTAATTTTTTTATTGTTGATGGTTGTCTTCAATGCTTATAGATCATCTGCATGATGATTATTTTGGTATGAGCTTGGTTTTATTTCTCAATTCTAATAAGTGATAACAATAGCTATTTCAAATGGTAATCAAAACTCCTCTTTGGGCATTGATTTTTTCGATTCTAAGTACAAACGTTGGGCAAAATCATCTACAAAATAAGTGTTTCATAGATGTTGTTTCAAATGATAAAAGGGTTCTCATTTTTTATGAATGCGTCGAAATGATATTCACATACTAGCTGTTGAGTTTTAGACATATAAGAAAAAGGGTGACCTGCATACATATGCACATATCACATCACTTATATATATTGCACAGTTATATGTATATGGTCAAATACATATTAGAGAAGTTACAAGGATATGGTAATGTCAACTTGGTTGTTGCAATTATGGTAACTTAAAGATTTTTGTTTGGAATTTTTTTGTGATTTTTAATGCATATGGGATATTATCCACAACACACACATATTATATATTGTATCAGTATGATCCAACATGTATATCTTATGAACATTGCATTGTATGGATGACGATATTAATTATGGTAGTTAAGTATTGTAAGTTCATATGTTAGTCGATGTCAAAGTTTCTAATACATGTGGGACATCCTATATGCATATACCATATGCTAGACATTGTTATTTGTCAATGGTGGTTAATGTGGTAGGTGGCTGTGTTGGTAACATGTGATCCTGAATGAGTTGGTACTTATTTGGCACATGTTTGTTGCTTGAGGTTTTGACTTGGATTTCCTTGGGTTTAGCAAGTGATTAATGTTGGTCGTCACCCTAGCACGACGTGACCAATAGTTAATACACCAACTTGTTTTTCGAGTTACCATTTTGGGTTTTGGGTATTCATTTCATTCGTTAGTGGAAATTGAGCTTTGGTAAGCACAACAACCGCTCAAAGGCGCCTTTTAACCTGCACAACACCATGTACTAGGGTTTCGATTCCCTATTGTTGCACCTCTTTGTCACCTGAATGAGCAAAACAGAGGTGCTTACAAGCTTAGTTGGGTTAGCTAAGTAAGACAGCAGTGAAGGAAAGGGTTAGAAAAATAAACATAAAATACTAAGCTAAGAATTAAACTAGAAAATGAAAGAACAACTAAACTATTGAGCATAAGGACATAAGAACAAGAAACAAACAAGACTCATGTCACCAATGGAAATGATTGTATTAGTGAAAAGAAAACACCAAGAAGAAAGGGGACTTTGGGTCCCTTCTTCCTCCAAGGGAGGGCTCTTGGACCCCCACAATTGAGCTCTTCTTACAACTTTGAAACTTTAAAGAAATTGTGAAAGAATCCCAAGCTAACCCACCCAAAAGGTGATATGGATTGCCCAAATGGAATGGTGCTAGTATGCTCTTGATGAGAAAAGAGGATTCCCCAAGAGAATAGCAGTAGCATAACCTTGCAAATGAATTCCTTGAAAATGTAGTGCACCCA
>JZKD02S1081668.1:0-23996 GCA_000966675.3 Picea glauca | reverse complement strand
AGCGGGTTCCTTCAGAAATCAGTTTAGCCACTGAAAGGAAGATCATGGAGAGAAAAAGATTGTATAAAAATGGAATACCACAGTTTCATGGACAAAAGTATGCATTTTGGAGCATAAGGATGAAGACATATATACATGCACAAGGATTTGAAATTTGGCAATCAATTGTAGATGGATACATAGTACCAGCAATTCCGCCAACAAATGACAAAGTAGTGAAACTCGGTTAGATAACTCCAAAGCCACAAATGCACTTCTGAATGGTCTTAGTGAAACGGTATTCACCAAAGTTGCACATTGTAAATCCGCTAAAGAGATTTGGGACAAACTTCGAAATATTTATGAAGGAGATTCAAAAGTCAAAGCAACAAAGCTTTAAAATTAAAGAGGTTAGTTCGAACAACTTAAGATGAAGGAATATGAGAATATTGCAGCTTACTTTTTACAAGTTGATGAAACAGTAAATAAAATCATAGGATTGGGAGAAGAAATCAAAGAATTTGTAATTTCTCAAAAGGTACTAAGATATCTTCCTATGAGATTTGACCCTAATATATCAGCAGTAGAAGAAAGAGCAGAGTTGAACTCAATAAGCATGGATGAATTACATGGAATATTCACAACATATGATATGAGAACTGAACAGGAAAATCCAGATACAAAAGAATCAACCTTCAAAACATCCAAAAAGTCAAAGAAAAAATAAAAAGAACTTAGCAGTAGCAATGACGTCTCGGAAGATGATGAAGAAGTGGCCAACTTTTTCAAAAGATTGAACAAAGGAACCAACGGAAGGTATAGAGGTAAGATTCTTTTGATTTGTTTTAATTGTGATGGTATTGGTCATTTTGATAACAAATGGCCTCATAAGAAAAAGAGAAATGATGAAGGTTACTCAAATAACAAACAAACATATAAAGGAAAAAAAAACCACAAAGAAAGTTTTCAGGAAAAGATTATGCACCAAAGAATACATATCATCATCGGATGAAGATGAAGTTAGTGACAGTGAGACATAAAGAGTTCTATTCATGGCAGTAGAAGACTCTAATAAAGAAGACTCTGAAGAAGAATATGAAGAAGCTGAAGAAGAATATAAAGAGGCAGAAGTTGACTAGCGAGAATAATTGATGTGTGTCATAGAAGTTATCAAAAGAGAAAAGAAGAAAAACAAGAAACTTCAAGAGGAACTAGACAAGAAATAAGACACTCAAGAACTAGAACAAATGATCACAAATTTGAATTTTCAAATAGAAGAAGATAAAAGAATTGAAGAAACACTCAAAGAACAACTAGAAGAAAAAGACAGGATCATTGGAAATTTGGAAGCAAAGATTGTCACATTAAGAAATTATGTTCAAAAGAAAAATATGCAGAACAACTCAAAATTTTTGGATGACATTATCAGCAATCAAAAACCTCATCATGACAAGTCCGGACTTGGATACAATCAGACAAAAAAGGGATCAAGCTCCAAAACAATAGAGCAAGAAACATAGCCAAAAAGCTATGCAGAAACAATCAAAGGGGATAGGAAGATCTACAAGGAATATTACAGGGACACTCCTCCACTGAGAAGATTCATATTTCAGAATCACCTACTAAAAAATAGGCCTCAGGAAGAAGAAGAATTCATAAGAGTACCTCCATTCAAAAGATCTTCAAATCCCAGGTATCAAACTATGTTTTTTAGTTTATGTTATGCATGTAATAATTTTGGACATAAAGCTATGAATTGTAGAGATAACAATAGGAACATAAACAACTTTGAAAGTCGTACACAAAAGGGTTATCCAAGAAGGCCTAGTGAAACACAGAGAAGAAGTTACAACATGTTTGAATCCTTGAGCACTGAAGTGGAATGTTACAAATGTAACAACTTTGGACACATGGCCAAAGATTGCAGAATGATAGTCCCTCCTAGAGAACCACAATAGAATAACAACAATCACAGACAGGAACCTCAGAAAAGGACATGGATAAGAAAGCAGAATCAGTATAGCAATGAAGAATGCACACTAGCTCTACAAGCTAAGAAGAAGAAAAATGGTTGCTATGTTGACAGTGGCTATTCAAAACACATGATAGGTGATAGAGACATGTTCCTTACTTTAAGAAAGGAAAGAGATGGATCAGTCTCCTTCGGAAATGATGATTCATCTAAAATCATTGGAAAAGGAATTGGGAACAAGAATATAATGGAAAAAATGTTCTACTAGTAAAAGATATGAAACATAATCTTCTAAGTGTGAGTCAAATGTGTAACCAAGGTCATAAAGTTACTTTCTATTTACAAAAGTGTGAAATAAGAAAAGAAGGTTCAGGAAAATTGATTGTTACAGTTGCGAGAACTTCAAGCAACATATATGTGTTAAGTGAAATTGGAAATGAAAAGTGTTGTCTAGGAAAGGAAGATGAAATTTGGCTATGGCATATAAGAATGGATCACATACATTTTGATAACCTTGTCAAAGTTATCAAAAGAGAATCATTTAGAGAAATGACCCAGATCATGAAACCAACCAACACTTTATGCAAGCATTGTCAACAAGGAAAGCAAACAAATACCAAATTCAAATCAAATGAATATTCAATGACAAGACCACTGGAAATTGTGCATATTGATATAGTTGGACCAACTACAACAAAGGGTTTAAAAGGTGATAAATACTTTATGTTATTAGTTAATGATTATACAAGAATGACTGCAGTTTTCTTTCTCAAGAATAATTCAGAAGCTTTTGAAAACTTCGAGATCTACAAGGAAATTGTTGAAAATGAAATGGATTCAAAAATCAAATGCTTGAGATATGATAATGGAGGAGAGTTCACTTCAAAGGAATTTATTGACTACTGTAGCAGTCATGGAATAAAAAGACAATTCTCTGTTGCTAGGACACCTCAAGAGAATGGAGTTGTTGAAAGAAAGAACAGGACAATACAAGAAATGGCTCGAACAATGCTAATGGATTCCAAATTGATAGATTTTTTTTGGACACATGCATTGCATATAGCAGTTCACATTCAAAACAGAGTAATTTTAAAAAAAAACACTGACAAAACTCCCTACAAGCTATGGAAAGGAAGATCAACAAATGTGAATCGCTTCAGAGTTTTTGGGAGCAAATGCTACATCAAAAGAGAAGATGGCAGAATGGAAAAGTTTGACTCTCGTGTGGACAAAGGAGTACTTTTTGTTTACTCAAGTACAAGTAAATCATACAAGTGTTACAACCTGAGATGAAATAGGTAGACAAGAATTAAAGGAAGAAGAAAATTAATCAATGGAAAAACTTTATGAAGAAGAAGTAGAAGATGAAAAGGAAGTAGAAGGGGAAGATGAAGAAGATCCGACAGAAGCATAAGAGAAATTTCAGCAAGTGCCTCCAAAGACACCTAGCAGAAGAGTATAGAAGAATCATCCTTCAGATCATATTATCAGAAACAAAGATGTAGGAGTTGAGAATAGAAGAAGAATCCATTCACCAGAACAAACGCACCTAGCACTCTCATCTACGATTGAACAAACTTGTTTTGAAGAGGACAACAATGATGAATTTTGGAATAAGGCCATGGATGAAGAATTGGATCAAATAGAGAAAAATGATACTTGGGAATTGGTTCCAAGACCAAAGGATAAGAATGTGATCGGCACAAAGTGGGTATACAGGAATAAATTGAATGAAGATGGACAAGTTACAAGGAACAAAGCTAGATTGGTATGTAAAGGATATGCATAGGTTGAAGGAATCGAGTTTGAAGAGAAATTTTCCCCAGTTGCCAGAATGGAAGAAATATGATTAGTTTTATCTTATGCATGCTCCAAAAATATTAAAGTTTATCAGATTCTTGTAAAATCATCTTTTTTGGATGGGGAACTTGAATAAGAAGTCTACATTGAACAACCAGAAGGATTTCAGTTGTCAGAGAACGCAGATTATGTGTGTAAATTAAATAAGGCCTTGTATGGTCTAAAATAGGCTCCTAAAGCATGGTACTCTAGACTAGATAAATATCTACAACAAGCAGGGTTCAGAAAAGGAAGTGCAGACAAAAACCTCTACATCAAGGTAAGTCAAGATAGTATTTTATTAATATAAGTTTATGTTGATGATATTATTTTTGGTAGTGATGATTGCAGGTTAAGCCGGAAATTTGCAAAGGATATGCAGAATGAATTTGAAATGTCATTACTTGGATAACTATCCTTCTTTTTGGGACTTCAGATACATCAAAGCCACCAAGGAATTTTTATTTCTCAAACCAAGTATATCAGAGAAATGCTAAAGAGGTTCGGAATGGAAGATTGCAAACCAGTTATCACTCCCATGAAAACCAGTTGCAAGTTAAGCAAAGATGATGATTCAAAGTCTATAGATTAGAGGAAATACAGGTCAATGATTGGTAACCTATTATATGTGACGACATCCATACCAGATGTAATGCAAGCAATTGGACAGGTGGCACGATTTCAAGCAGCACCAAAGGAATCACATGTATTAGCAGTGAAGAGGATTTCCAGATATCTCAAAGGAACAAAAGAGTTTGGATTATGGCATCCAAAAGGAAAGGATCTATCACTTATTGCCTACATAGATGCAGATTGGTCGGGTTGTATTGATGATCGACAAAGAACTAGTGGAACAATGTTCTACTTAGGTGAGTGTTTAGTATCATGGCTAAGCAAGAAACAATCATTAGTATCTTTAACTACAACCGAGACAGATTATATTTCAACAACAACATGTTGTACATGGGTTCTTTGGTTGAAACAAACTTTGATAGATATACAGGTTGAGTATGATGAGCCCATTCCAATCTATTGTGATAATACAAGTGCCATCAGTATCTCAAAGAACCTGGTGATGCACTCCAAGCAAAGCACATTCCAATAAAGTGTCACTTTCTATAGGAACAGGTTGCATAAAAGAACATCAAAGTTGAGTATGTGGGAACAAAAGAACAAGTGGCAGACATCTTTGCAAAACCACTTCCACGGGAAGCCTTTGAGTATCTTCGCTAGAGACTCGTAGTTATTTCTACTCCAAAATGAATTCTTTTGAATTCTTATCTTATATGTCTTAGATGTACACGACGAAGAACCATAAAGAGGACATTTCAGTCAGGGGGAGAAGACCCGAATGGAAAGATACCTTTGCCATTGATGACAAAGGGGGAGAGATTTATCAGATGCAGAGGACAGAGGCATGGTTCCAGGGGGAGAAATGGTCACAGAGATGCAGATGATAGAGGCATGGATCTAGGGGGAGCATGAGTGATATGATTTCAGTATTGCATCAGAGTGTTGCCATCAATGCCAAAGGAGGATATTGTTGATTAAGGTTGGTTGTCATTGATGTCAACCCTTGAAGAAATCTCGGTAGCACAAAGGTTTGGGTAATGGAACCAAGTTTGTTTGATGTAAAGATGACTCATTATTGTCTTGTCATGGTTTATAAGAAGTAAAATTGGATGAACTCCAAAGTGGTCCCCTTATGGTGAAAGCGCTCACAGGAAGATTCTTTGTAGATTGATTTATCCTAGAAGTATGGTTAGAGAACCCATGCTTAATTCTGGAATAATGAGATGAAGGTTAGTGAATTTTTCAATGAAACTATCCTAGATGGATAATGCTTGTCATGTCATTTCCAGTGGTATGTGGAACGTCACATAACTCCTCTGGGTTAGAGAGTTATGACCATATGAATTTGAAGAACCCTTATGAGTCATATAGAAGCCCCCAAAAGTCAAGTGTTTGCAAAAGAAATTATTTAAATAATAAAGTAAATGGAGAACTCCATAAAATAAGGAAAGTGTAATGCTACATGAAAGTATAAATAAGAAGCAAATCTCTCTCATTTAATCACACTTGAATATCATTGAATATCTATTTTTGTGAAAGGTTATTTGGGCATGTATTATTGATAGAGAAAATTTGTAGCAGAAAAAGTGCGACAGGAAAAGTGCGGCAGAAAAAGTGTGTCAGAAAACAACGGCAGAAAAAGTGCGGCAGGAAAAGTGCAGTAGAAAAAGTGCGGCAAAAAAGTGCGACGGAAAAATCACAACAAAAAAATCACGGTAGAAAAAGTGCGGCAAAAAAAGTGCAACAGAAAAATCGCGGCAAAAAATTGCGGAAGAAAAATTGCGACAGAAAAAGTTCGGTAGAAAAATCAAGGCAGAAAAATAGCAGCAGAAAAAGTGCAGTAGAAAAAGTGCGACAGAAAAATCGTGACAAAAAAAGTGTGGCAGAAAAATTGTGGTAGAAAAATCGTGGCAGCGACATGGTTGGGTTTTATTTATGACAGATATGACACATCTTGTTTGAGGTATGTTTTGTGAGCTAGGGTTTAGCTCTTGAGATGGTATTGGATGTTCAGTATTGCTGCATATATCGGATTTGTTGAGGGATATAGTTGGTATTTGGCATATGGGTATTGGTCTTTTGGTTGTGATGTGTTGCTAAAGTTGTTGGTTTAGCTTGAGGCTGCACAGCAGTGAGGTTGTGGCACATGGTTTGATGTAAGGGTTTATGGTATTTGGTTTATGGATAGAGTGATGAATTGTCAGATAACTTTTGATGGTTATATTGGTGTATGTCTTTGGTATATGGTTGAGGTACATTTTGGTTACATGGATGAGAAAAGTAGTTGATGAGTTGGCACATACATGAGGTGTATAGTTGATGATGTTGGTACATCTTGATAAGTCAAGGTTGATGCATGGTACATGTTGGTTCAGGTTATTGGTACAGGTTGTTTGGTGCAAGTTGATTGGTATAGATTGACAATGACAGGTTGACAGTGGCAGTGGTTTATTCAGTGACAGTGACAGTTTGTCTACATTTGTCATTTATATTTCAGGGCGGTTGGACGGGGAAAGGACAGTTGGTTTTAGCCACCTTCTGGTTGTAGCCTCCTTCTGGTTGTAGCCAAAGAATTGGGGAGTTTGAGCTTCCCTCAGGTTGTAGCTTGAGAAACTAGGGGTTTGGAACCTCCTTCCAGTTGCAGCTGAAAAAAAAAGGAAGTTGGTGCTTCTAATGAATGTAATTATTCAAGACATATAAGAAAAAGTATTATGTGGTTTTCTTTCGCTTTGGGATTCCACATAAAAACACTGGTGTACTATGTATGTGTATGATTTCTCATTTGTTCATTGTTTATTTACTCTGCAATTATTGGATGATAATGATACACTGATGTAACACTTGCGTTATATGGTTAAAAAAGATTGAGTTGCTCTATTATTGATTCACCCCCCCCCCTCAGTAATCCAACACCTCAAATATTGAAACGACACTCACCATAATACCTGACTTGTACCTCATGGAGCAAGGCCCATTGCCTCTCAAAATTCAGTTGGTGTGGTGGATGCTATCTAAAAATCTATGACCTATGTGGTGGTGAGAAGGGTCTCCATCTGCACAAAAGGATACTGCTAGTCATGTAGTGTCTTGACACTCCATATCTACAACTTGAGGTCCTCGAGACATAATCTCCTTAATTATCCTACAAAATGGGGATAAAACCTATCAACAAAATTGGCGCTAGAAGGAGGGCCCATAGTTTTATGCATGATTCAATTCCCAAGACCATGTCATCTACAAATGACCCATATTCAAACATTGAAGTTCCAATTCTTGAATCATCTCTTGGACTTATATATATTAAATATTTGGAAAACCTTGAACAAAACCTAGATATTAAATTTCCATATGTAATATCTAATGAGGTGGTAAAATATTTTAGATGAATAACTCAAGCATATGAAAAAAAGATTGGTGTCTTTCCTATGGCCCCGTTACTTCCTCGAAGAAGGAATAACACACAGAAAATTACTCAAATAGGGAACAAAACTTAGTTCACACTATGAAGGACTTAGTTGAGTTGTCACTCCAAGAAATTTCACAACCTGTGAACATAATTCCTCCAACTCTTAATCCTACAACATCATCACAAGAAACTAAGAATTTTGAAAGTCAATCAAAATTGGAATCCAACTCAGAAGAATTAAATGCTAATTCACAATTCTTAGATAATGGAAACAACTGAAACCATAATCAACCATAGCTAGCTTGAGATTATTTCGCATTGCTCTAGAAAATGAACAAAATTACCAAGCACCTTGAATGCTTACTACCAAAATATGATATTGATCGATCTAATAAAAAAATCATCCTAGACATCAGGTTGAGGAATGTGCAACATGCAGATGTGGTGTGTAGGATTTTCCCCTATAGTTATGAAAATAAAGTCAATCTACTTGGTACTTCAACCTACTAGTAGGATCAATCATCAGTTGGGGTTATTTTCAAAAGGCATTTTTGAATGAATTTGGGGATGAAACCACCACTAGGGCCTTAATGATTGAACTCTTCTCACTATTTATGGGTCCTACAAAAATAGTTAAGGACTTCAACCAAAGGTTTATTATTGTCATCAACAAGTTTAGACCAAAAACAACACCTACTCAAGAACTTCAAATTGAATTTTGTGTGAATTATTTACCAACTCCTATTTCCATGTTCACCATGTGAGTAGGAAAGAACACCTTAGCATTGAACTTCATAGAATAAAAAAAGGTAGAATTCAAGATGATGGGTTGTAAAGAAATACAGATTGCATTTGCAAATTGTTCAACAAAAAAAGAAGGTCATCTTACCTAGACTACAAGTTTAGAACCTGAAACAACTACAGAAGGTAACGAGAAAGTTACCATGGACATGGATAGTTTTAAAATAATGATAAGATGATTAACAAATGAAATAATTGATGTCAAAATAAATACCGGAGAAGTTATCTCTTCTCAAATAACATACAGACCCTTATTTATCAGACACATTTCTCTAAAGCCAATTGAAGCCCCACCTACAAACTTGAACATAGATTTAGAGGGGGCTGCCATGTATAACTTCTGCAACTACCGTCAATCAAACCATTTAGAGAAAACCTATTCTTAGTGGATAAATTCCTTGAATTTGATGTCTAACAAGTTTTTGGATGGATCTATCCAAGCAAAGGAACATAGTGAGAAAATTGAAGGATAATTAGAAGAATAGGTTGAGGAATAGCCTAATGAAACAACCATGGTCCTTTGGGACATGTTCCCTAGTTTTAATATGGATAAGGATGAGGAATTAGAAGAGGAAATCCATGTATAAGGTGATTAAAACCTTAGGTGTAAGGGATTAGTTTAGCAGAAATTGCCATCAAATCCTCAAATACAAATGGAAAAAAGAACTAGAGATATCGCCTACTGCTAGAAATTTCTCAAACATACCTAGCATCTGTAAATGTTCTACCATTAAATAAGATTCCATGGACTATAATGTCATTGGATATTTGAATAAAATTAAATTAAATATATCAATCCTTGACATATTTAAGATAACACAACAATGTAAGTTATTGCTAAATGATTTGAAGGACATTGATGTGCAACCTATAACTATTACTAAAGGTGTTACTAAACAAACAAATAACAAAATGAAAAATGGGACAATTAACTCTGCTCTATTAGGTAAAAGGTCAAAATCCTAATCTCCTCCATTCTTCTTGACCTTTGAAATATTCGATAAAAATGTTCATAAGTATTTGGTATATTCAGGAGCATCTTCCAATGTTATTCCCCATTCTATTTGTTGAAATTTGAATGCAACACCAAAACAATATTCAACACATAGCATTTATCTAGATAGGTCATAAATTAAAGTCATAGGTGAACTAAAGAATTCATTAAAATGAGTAACCTCAAACCCTAAGGTTCATAAAATAATAAATGTTATCATAGTAGATATCCTTAAATCATATGGTTTATTTCTTAGTACGGATTGGTCACAAAATCTTCAAGGATACTTTGCTTCAGATTGGTCACATTTATGGATTCAAGGAATTGACATCCTAACAAAATAAAAACTGACCATGAGAAGTACACGGAGAACATTGTAATTGATATTGAAGCTACAAATGAACCATCATCTTTTGAGTTTTCAATTTTAGGAAATTATGCTTTGGATTCTTGCTTTGGTAATTTCATTGCTAAAACTTCTATTATCCATGAAAACCAACAATCTAAGCTTTCTTTGCAAGATCATAATTTTCGAGAAGAAAATTGTAACATAGGTGATGTAGGTAATGTAAATATGGTTCATAGTGTAAATAATATAGATAAATTTGATCTTAGAATAGTAATATCTAGACATTGTTCTTTAATGGCTCCATATCCCAAGAAGGAGTCAAAGTAGGGTGTCTAACCATAGATCCTCAAGGAAAACATAGGTTTATTTAATGTAGATTATAATTTGATTAATGTAGGTGTGGGATTTTAAATCTCTTATACATGGCCTAAAAAATGCCATAGATTTAAAAATTCAAAAAAAAAAAAAATAGGGATCTTGATATAATTGTAAGGAAAATAGAGAACATTATACACTGCAACTCCACACACTTGAAGAATTACCAACAAGAAGTATGTAGGCTAATTTAAATCTTTGATGCCCTTAATATTTCTATTATTCCTCGCTTTGGTAACATAGTATTTGATTCTTTATCTATTGTTGCCTCTAGGCTAACTCCATTAGAGGATTTTGAGGCAAGTAGGTTTTCAATTGAGTTTCTTTATGGACCTTCACTTCTAGACAACATTAGCAACTGGAAGGATTTTTAAGGTGATGAGAAGACCATTGAATTCCTCACTAATCAATAAACTTTCAAAGATGTAGCCATAGATGAAAAGGAATACAATTTTTTTTTTGGAAAGAAATAAAGAAGAACCAACTAAAGAAATAACCCATACTATGCCAAAAGGTGTGGTTAATATTAAAAAATTATTTGACTTGCAAGACAATTTTAAGTGATCATCAAATGTTAAAACTAATAGTTCAATCTTAGGGCATGAGGTGATCAACCTAGGAATGAAAGAGAATACCAAAAATGTAAATTTAGGCATTGGATGTTGTGAAAAAAAAAAACTTACATAAAACTCTTCAGAACATCCCAGGATGTTTTTGCATGGATGTACGATGACCTAGAAACATATGACTCTTGTATCAATCAACACACAATCCCTATGAAGAAGAATGTCATTCCCTTCTAGAAAAATTATGAAAAATACATCCTTCTCTAAAGCCCCAAGTGTAGAAGGAGCTGAGAAAGCTTCTAAAGGTAAAATCATTTTCCAATTTCAACACTCAACTTGGGTGGCCAATATGGTGCTAGTTAGGAAAAATAATTTCAAAATTCACTTGTGTGTCGATTTTTGGAACTTGAACATAAAAACACAACTATTTGGTCCCAACAATGGATTAAATCATGCATCTTGTATTAGGATCTGGAATGTTTTTCTTACTTGATGGATTTTTAGGATACAATTAGTTTTTATTAACTGAGGAAGACATGCTTAAAACTACATCCAGAATAAAATGAAGAAATTTGGCCTACGAAAGAATGCATTTTGGTCTCACTAATGCGAGAGCTACCTTCTAGAGAGAAATGTGTCGGATTTTCATTAGTTTTGTTAACATTAGATTTACCATAGTATTTTAATCTTCTTTTAACATTCAATAATCATATACTAAATTATATAAGAAATAGATAAGCTAGCACAAATTACACAAATATTTATCCTGGGAAAGCCCCAAACTCGAGGAAAAAAAAACCAACTTTTCTTAGAGAGAATATTCCAATACAATCATGAACATGATTTAATCATAATAGAAAACCAACAATGAAGAACCAAATACTTATCTCTTCTTCTTTTCAAACCCTAGCGAGGTTAGAAAACTGAGTCACCACAAAACTGGTGCAAGATAGGTGCATCACTAGCGCACCACAAAACTAGCACAACTGGTAATTGCAATTTCACTTGCTACTACAATGACAACTACAACTGCTAATGAAATTGGCACAAAGCAACTGAGAAGCACCGCACAACCTTAGTGCAACTCTTCCATGTTGATGTTTTTATGTTTTTTCCAACAGTTAAAGTATTATATTCTTTTATTGTTATTTAATATGTTAAGGGATAACAATTGAAAGATACATATCCACAGAACAATAAGATATATCCTCAGGGAAACCCTCAAGGGGAAGAAAACCTTTCAAACGTTCCTCAGTATATATTCCTCCAACATGTACAATGTCATACAATGCTCTTTCACGAAATCAAGACAAAAGAGACCCAGACGCGAACCAAGAATAGCCTCCTAGATAAGTGTGCACTACTCTCTTGTAGTTATGTTCGATGAATGATCTCAAAATGAATCGATATAACCTCTATTTATACTCTAAAATACCTAAAAGACATGACTAATCAATAAACCATTTCATAATTAAACTTAGGAATAACTTCTGAAATGACATCAAATCTCAACACTCCCTCTTAATGAGGAAGGTATTATGTCCGGCACAGACTCTAACACTGTCACCATCCACACAAGATCATGACCATTGATTGTTGTACACATGAATCTATACATCATAGGAAATCCATAGTGACTTCACAACATGCATCTAGGGTCGGGGGGTAGCTCTATAATAGATACAACATGTCATCATGATACTATCTAGTTTCCCGCAAAAAACTCGGATATCTTATGCATGACATCCAATACCCTATGATAAAATTTGTACCTCATCTCTTCAGCATGCATCCAGGGTCGGTGGGTATCTCTCCAATAGCTACAACGTTTCATTATGAAATCCACTACCTTGCGATAAAAGCTAAAGCCATCACTCCCACTGAAGAAGGACTACATCAAGCTTGTCCCTGAAGTACTCGAACTTCATCCTTGACAACGGATTTGTCAACACATCTATAACCTGCTCATCGATAGCCACATATTGGAGCCTCACTACTCTCTATTGCACCATATCCCTGATATAGTGATACATGATTTCGATATGCTTCGACTTATCATGAAAAATAGGGTTCTATGAAAAATTTATATAACTTTGGTTGTCGCACAAGATACAAGTCGCCTCCATCACAATATCGAATAATCTAGTCAGTAATTTATGAATCCACACTACTATACCACTTGTTGCACATGCTGCCACATACTTTGCCTCAACCATACTAATTGCTACACATGACTGCTTCTTATTGATCCATGAAATCATACCGGATCCCAAAGTGAAGCAACATCCTAATGTACTTTTTTGGTTTGCAACACTATCGGCCCAATCTAAATCCTAATATCCAAGTTGAATGATCTCATTGTATGCAACATACTTGATCCCATAATCCATTGTACCTTTAAGGTACCTCATCACATGTTTCATTGCAATCAAGTGAACATGTTTGGGGTCAACCATGTACTAACTCAGGGTGTTCACAATAAAACATATATATGGTTGTTTATTCATCAAATAAATCAATGAGCCAATCATCTTCCTATATAATGTTTCATCCACAAAATTTAAATTCATATCATCCAACAAATTCATGTTTGATGCCATCGGTTTACAGTACAACATCCTGAACATCTTCAGGATATCCACATCATATTTTCCCTGATTTAGGAAGATCTCATTCTTCCTCTGCCATACCTCTAGACCCAAAAAGTAGTGCATCAAACCTAGGTATTTCATTTCAAACTCTATAACGAATTTCCTCTTACACTCAGTGATGAGCTTCTCCACTCCTGTTAAGAACAATTCATCCACATATAGTAGTAATATCACTGGTCTATCATCCTCAACCTTGATGTAAAGGTTAGAATCTACACTTCTCTTAGTAAATCCCAAGCTCATCACAAAACCATCAATTCGACCATACCATGCTTTCGGTGCCTTCTTCAATTGATATAATGCCTTCTTTAACCTGCACACATGTGTCTCCCTATCATTTGTCTCAAATCCTTGTGGTTGTTCCACGTAAACCTCTTCTTCTATTACCCCATTCAAAAATGTCATCTTCACGTCCATCTGATGAACCTTCCATTTCATCATAGTATCTATTGAAAGAACATCCCTTATTGAAGTATACCTTTCCAYAGGAGAAAAAKTATCCTCATAGTCAATTCCTTCCTTCTGAGAAAATCCTCGTGCTACAAATATAGCCTTGTATTTMTCAATGCTTCCATCTACAACATRCTTTGTCTTGAATATCCACTTGGATCTCACAAYTRAYTTTTCCYTGGGTCTGGGAACCACATCCCAAACGTCATTCTTCACTATTGACAGGTATTCCTCGACCATAGAATCCTTCCATTCTTTCTTTMTTSCAACTTCTKCATARCTGGCAGGCTCTCCATCAATGATATCACACAATAATTCCACATAGTCRRGATATGATTTTGGTTTCTTGAATTTCCTAGATGATCCATCCTGGGCACCATATCTCTYTRCATCTTTGATGGCCTCATGTTCCCARGATAGTCTTCTCTTTTGTGTAKAATTATCCAAAGGCCTCTATGGYTTGGCCATATCATGATCCTCGGGAATGGATTCCTCTACTTCCACTTCTCTTGTCTCCAAGGATCTAGGAAMTCCATTCTCTTTGTCATGATATTCCTYTGCACGACCCTTCTTTGACTTGTAAAACGATACATCCTCATCGAAGGTGAAATCCATGATAATATTGATATTATGGTGACTRAGAATGTATACTCTGTAGGCCCTCGATGTGTCACTGTACCCAAAAAATGTACCTTTATTTCCAGATGGGTCCAACTTTGTTCTCTTGTCTTTGGGGACATGCACATATACATGAAAACCAAATATCCTCAGGTGGCTAACCTCTGGCTTATCTCCTAGAAACATTTCCTCTAGTGTCTTTTTTTCAAGAACTCGATGGGGACTTCTGTTCTGCACTTACACATCTATCATCTCAACTTTTTCCCATAGATACATAGGTAAATCTTGATGATAGATCATGGCCTTCACTGCTTCCATAATCATTTGATTCTTTCTCTTTTCCACTCCATTTTGTTTTGAATTATAGGGAGTAGAGAGCTCCCTCTTAATCCCATTTTCTTTGCAGAAATATGAGAATTAATCTGAGATGAATTATCCTCCATTGTATGATCTCAATATCTTTATCTTCCTTTCTGTTAGGTTTTCTACTAGCACCTTGAATTCCTTGAACTTACCAAATACTTCACCCTTTGAATTCAAGAAGTAAATCCAAGTTTTGTGTGAGTAATCATCAATAAAAGATACATAATATATGTACCCGTCGAGTGACGATGCTAACATCGATTCAAATATTTCCAAGTGTACAATATCCAAGACTCGTTTGGCTCTGCTACCACTACTTGTAAAGGGGTTCTTCACATTATTTCCTTGTGCACAACGTTTTCAAACGCCATCTAGATTCACCTGAATCTCTAGTAGTCATGTTACCATCTTGCTCACAATTGGTAAAGCTTTGTAGTGTATGTGGGAAAATCGCCTATGCCATAGATCACTTGAATTCATAGTGTCATGAATCAATTCTGAATCTGAGTGTGCCTTTAATTTATACAATCCTCCTTCTTGGACACATATAACAATTGCATCATCAAACATATTTCCTTTTGGACACATGAGAACTTCTCCATATACAAATGAAAACCTGAAACCATTCTCATCCAAAGTTGAAATCGAGAGAAGGTTGTTCTTCAAACCTGGTACATAAAGCATGTCCTTCATCCTCATTTCCTTCCAGGAATCTAGTTTGTTGGAGGCCTCTCCTACTCCTTTGATCTGATACTGATAATCATCACCCAACTTCACATTATGAGGTGAGTCTTTATGAATCAAGTTTGACAGAGAACCTTTATACCCTATCATGTGCTTATAAGCACTGCTATCCACCAACCAAGTATCATTTCCAGGGGTGATTGTTCCTGTGATAGTTGATATTAGGACGTAGTCATCATTACTTGAATCATATTCTATTGAAATTTTCTTCGATGGTTCATCATATTCAACGACATGAGAATGATGCCTCTTTCCCTTTTCCTTTTATTTTAGTTTAAGAATAAGGGGACAAAATTTTGCAACGTGTCCCAACTTTTCACAATAGAAACACATCACATTTGAATAATCTCTTTGATCTTGTTTGACTTTTGAGGTTTCTTTTGGGATGAGGGTTCCTTCTTACTCTTTCCTTTCCTTGTATGAGTAGCTAAAGCTTGATCATCATCCCCCAATTTCTCTTCTCTTTCTACCGGCCTTGCTTCCTCTTGAGTGCATTCTTCCCATAATCTACTAAACTTGATTAGCTTCCTCCTTGAGAATATTCCTTGAATGAATGAGTCCCATGAACTTGTGATACCATTCAAGGTGGTCATCACCATTTCTGCTTCATCAATAATGTCTCCAATAGCTTCAATCTGTTCCTTGATTTGGTTCACTCTCGAGAAATAAGAGTGAGTGGACTTTGAATCTTGAAGCTTCACATTCTTCATCCGGGTCTTCAATGTCATCCTTTTGTTGATGTTTTTCCTTCAAATAGCTAAGTCAATTCATCCATCATCTTCTTCAGATATTTTAACGGAGAAACATGATGGATTATATGATCCTTGATTGAGTCTGCAATAATCCTCTTAGCCATGGCCTGGTTCTTTTTATGCTTTTCCTTGGCCTCATCTTCCCCTGGTTCTAGCACTTCCTTCTCAATAAATCTTTCTAAATCACGTTCTTCGAGAAGGAGGCCTACTCTGTACTTCCATGCTCTAAATTTATCTACTCCTTCTAGCTTCTCGTCAATTTTGGTGACGGTAGTCATCCTGCCTGGGAAGGTGAAGTTAGTTTTCCAAAACACTTCCAAAAATCTGTGGAAAATCTTCTTTTTCAAGCCTGCTCTGATACAATGTTGATTTTTTTATGTTTTTCCAACAATTAAAGTATTATATTCTTTTATTATTATTTAATATGCAAAAGGATCACAATTGAAAGATCGATATCCATAAAACAATAATATATATCCTCAGGGAAACCCTCAAGGGGGAGAAAACCCTGCAAACTTTCCTCAGTATAGATTCCTCCAACATGTACAATGTCACACGATGCTCTTTCATGAAATCAATACCAAAGTGACCCAGAAACAAACCAAGAATTGCCTCCTAGATAACTATGCACTACTCTCTTGTACTTATGTTCGATTAATGATGTCAAAATGACTCGATATAACCTCTATTTATACTCTAAAAGACCTAAAAGACATGACTTATCAATAAATCCTTTCACAATTACACTTAGGAATAACTTCCAAAATTATAGAAAATATCGACATTCCAGAGGTAGCGCACAAGAGAGATCACCAAGAACCACCAAGAATATCCTTCTCCAAGTGTGGCGCACTCTCCAAAAGGACCATAAATGAGAAATTGTGAAACTACAGTTGCAGATGTAGCTGCAATTGCCTAGTGCGCATTAAAGAAGGAGAACTGCCTGATTGTGCAAATGAACTAACCCAGATTAGTATCTATACTAATATGGGCACTTTTCTAGGCCGTCTTCTTATTTTGGGTCTTTATTTTTTCTATGGGCCGACTTCTCTTACTGGAAATTATATTTCCACTTTATTATTATTTCCCGTGGGTTGAACTATCTTTTGTGGTCTTCTATTCTACTTTATTATTTTTCGAGTTGTTCTTCAACTATTCAATGGTCTTCCTTTGAGTTCTTGGAATCCTCTTCTTCTCTAAGAAAAGTTGTCTAGGTACCTCCCACAAATACCAAAACATCAACACTCCCTCATAGCTAGGGAGGTATCTTTCCATGATGTATTCATATAGTATTCCACTTACTACTCTACAATGAACTAGTAGAACATAACTACTATGTCCATGCCATCGGTAGCTCAAATCGTCTGTTACAGTCTCCAAGACTATGTTGTAATCATCCAATAGCACACAACTACCCATACTATCCAAGAGTACACAACTACTGTCATAGTTCAATAATATACAACTACTTCCATAGTCCTCTTGACTGTGTTGCAATCAAATAGTAGCACACAACTACTACCATGCTCTCCAACAATCAACCAATAGCACAAAGTTGCCCCCACGTTGTCACGACTAAATATCAATCAAATGGTAGCACTAAGATACTACCATGTTATCCAATAGTCTCTCATGACTATGCAACAATCAACTAGTAGAACTAAGCTACTACCATGCCATCAACCATAGTCATAATCTCTGTGACTATGCAAAAATTAACCAGTAGCACACAATTACTACCATGACATCAACTATAGTAAAAAACTCTATGACTATGCAACAATCAACTAGTAGCACATAACTACTACCATGCCATCAATCATAGTCATATCCTACAATCAATTGGTAGCTACACAAGCTACCACCATGCAGTCCAACAATCTCTATGATTATGCATAAATAAACTAGTAGCACATAGCTACTACCATGCCATCAACCATAATCATAGTCTGAAATCCCCATGACTATGAAACAATCAACTAGTAGCATACAACTACTACAATTCCATCAGTCATAGTCATGGCCTCTATAACTATGTATCAATTAGCCAGTAGCACACAACTACTACAATGCCATCAACCATAGTCGTAGTCGATGTCTCTAGAACTATGCAGTAATCATCTAGTAGCACACAAATACTACAAAGCCATCAACCATAATTATAGTCTCATCCAATAGCATGAAGCTACTCCCATAGTCCTCAATACTATGCATGTGATGTTTCTTCTCTCATCAGTTTCGACAGTGCATTACCCCCACAGTCACCTCACATGGATGATCTAGGGAACCCTTGTCCAGATGGGTTAGCCAGCAGGAGGAGAAACAACACACCTCCCTCTCAACGAGGGTGTACATTCTGCATCACGCCAAGGTTGTCTCTAAAGTACTCATACTTCACTCTAGATAGAGGCTTGGTGATAATGTATGCTATCTGCTCATCTCTGGATATGTACCAAAGCTCCACATATCCTCTCTGCACCATGTCTCATATGTAATAATATTTTATCTCTATATGATTCACACAACTTTGATTGTCACAATGTATCAAAGGTGGCTCCAACTCTAGATCAAATATCCCTGCAAGCAGCTTCCCAAGCCACATTGCTTCATGACTTGAAATACTAGCTTCGATATACTCTGCCTCTGTTTTACTAAGTGCCACTGATGTTTGCTTCCTTCTCAACCATGAGATAATACCTGATCCCAAACTGAAGCAGCATTCAGATGTACTCTTCTGGTCCATTTCACTCCCTGCCTAGTCATAGTTTGTATATCCCTACAACTTCACATCTCCATCTTAGACATATCTCAATCCATATCCAATCGTACCACGCAGGTACCTCAACATATGTTTTACTTCCATCCAATGTACATGTCTAGGTTCAACCGTGTACTGACTCAAAGCATTCACTGCAAAACATATGTTCAACCTAGTGTTAACCAGGTACATTAAGGATCCAATCAGTTGTCTGTACATCGTGTGATCCGCCAAATATGAAGATGAATCACTCAATATATTTATATTCGTCATCATAGGTGTGACCATGTACTTGCAGTCCATCATCTCGAATCTCTACCATATCTCAACAATATATTTTCCTTGGCTAAGGAAAATCTGATCTGGTCTATGCCACACCTCCAATCCCATCAAATCCAGATCCTTCATCTCTAAATATGAAGTGAGTTCCCTATTGCACCCATCTGTGAGCTTATCATACCTTGTAAGAAATGGGTCAAACACATATAGGATCAAAGGGAAACCATCCCCAAGATAATCAAGTAACGGTCTGATCTGGCATATCATGCCCTGCGTTCCTGCTTAGGCTTGTACAAATTCTTTTTCAATCTACATACATGAAACTCCTTCTCATGTATCTTGTGGTTGATATAGGTACACTTCTTCTGGATATTGAAGCAAGTGTCTCGTCATAATCTTCTCCCTCTTGTTGGGAGAATCCTCTGGCCACAAATGAAGCTTTGTACATCTCTATGCTTCCATATTCAACATGCTTGATCTTGTATATCAACTTGGAAGTTACCAATGACTTCCCTTCTGGTCTCCGAACCAAGGAAAAATTCATATTCCAGTCCTTTTTACTGGTTTCCTCCTCTATCACTGAAACAAGGGAATCCTCCCAGGAGATCTCATATCTCCTTGAAGCCTCTAAAGCTTAGATCTAGCCTCCTTAAGTCTGTTAGTCCTGGAAGACATCTCTCTCTCCCATCTAAATCTGAGGAGGAATAATTTCTGAATAAAAGTATATAAGCCATTGACTCTCTATGATATCGGGCTCACTCTGAGTATGCATTCTCCCTATGAAGCTTCACTCACTCTGAGTCTATATAATCTCCTGAGCCATCTACTTCCTCTGCATGTTCTGACCTCCTCTTGAAGTTTGATCTCGTATGAACTATCCTAGGGACGCTTCTCCTCCCTATTGGATCTTGAGGGCTAGCTCCCTGTGAATTATAGTTCCTTCTGAGATGGTACTTGGTGGGGCTTCCTTCCTCACCACTGGTGGAGCCATATTATCCTCCTCATGATATGGATCATCAATGCCATATATCTATATCCCCTTTGCATCCTGTAAAGTATTACGAGACCATGTTGGTCTCTTTCTGGTCACTGCAATGATTCTAGGTAGGGCCTTCTGGCTCTACTAACTCTTCCTCTTCGGTACATGGATGTATACAACCGTGTATACAACTTCTTATCTGGATAGTTTTCTCCATGTCTCAAACTAGAGACCATATAATATGTTTCCTCCTGCAACCGTCACTATAGCTCCCTCTTAGAATTATCACATGTGACCTACCCGGAACAAGAGCAACAACAAGGGGAAAAAAACATACAAGAATAATACTCTTATAATAATAATAAAAATAAGAACGGGAACAATCGTCACAGTAGATCCTTCTTAGAGCTATCACTTGTGACCTTCCTGGAACAAGAGCCAAAACAAAAATACAATAACAATAAATAAGAACAATACGCTTCCAGTGTTATGACCAATCATTCCTCCATGGTAACTTTCCCGGAACAAGAAACAAGAAGAACAATATCTCCATGGTATTTACAAGATAACCTACATGGGACAAGGTCAACAACCAATAACATCTCCTAGAGGAGATCAATTTATCTTGTAAAAAAGTGCATCATTAATACTGAACAATGAGATTTTACTTAATGATCATAATACCAACAATATTCAAGTGTTACTAAACATTTGATAGCAATAGTAGTAATAGAACTTTAAAGAATGTTATTCTAGTTACAACACTTACTTAGGCTGCGAAAATATAAAATATCAAACATGATATGAAAAACTGGAGTCTAGCTAATGCTATCCCATTTGAGTTGTTCTATATTGTAGGAGACATCGTCATTGTTTCCTCCAACTATTGGGCTTCCTCTGAGTGCACTATATCTAAGATCCCTTTGATGTACTGTTACTTCTTGGATAAATGTCCTTTTTCCAAGTGTACATCTCCTACAAACACCCTCATATTATATATAATCACACCATCCAACTTTGTCTTCTAATATGAGACATTACATCAATAAGAAAAGGTTAGAAATCTGAATTAGAAGGTTCAATGTCTAAGAAAATGTCAACAAACCTAAAACCCTAAAAATTTAATTTTGACGGAAAGTCAATCTGAGAAGTGCAATAGGTGCGCTAGAGTAGAGTGAGTTGATCAGAGGTGGATTTTGTCCCAATCAAATTTATAACAAGTGATCAACGATCTTGACAAAGAAAACTATGTAGCGACAAGTTGCATGTGCAACGACAAATCTCAACAATGTGGCAAATCTTACGATCTTCCTTCTAGCAGTTAGACTGTTCTGAAGGAAACCTACTCTGGTTCCATGTTAGATTTTCATTAGTTTTGTTAACATTAGATTTACCATAGTATTTTAATCTTCGTTTAAAATTCAATAATCATATACTTATGTATATAAGCAACATATAAACAAGCACAAGAGGACACAAAGATTTATCTTGGGAAAACCCCCAACTCGAGGAAAAACCCAACCAACTTTTCTTAGAGAGAATATTCCAATACAACCACGAACCTGCTATAATCACAAGAGAAAACAAAAAATGAATAACCGAATACTTATCTCTTATTATTTTCAAACCCTAGTGAGGGTAGACAATTGAGTCACCATAGAACTGGCGCAATATAGGCGCATCACTAGTGCACCACAGAACTGGCACAACTAGTAATTGCAGCTGCAGTTGCTACTGCATCTGCAATTGTTACTGCAACTGGTACTAAGAAACTAGGAAGCACCACACAACCTTAGCGCAAATCTTCCAGAAGTAGTGCATAAGAAATATCACCAAGAACCACCAAGAATATCCTTCCCCAAAGTGGGCACACTCTCCAAGAGGACCAGAAACCAAAAATAGTGAAACTACAGTTGCAGCTACAACTACAACTGCCTAGTGCGCACTCAAGAGGGATAACTCCTTGACTGTGCAAATGAACTAACCCATATTAGTATTTATACTAATCTGGGCGCATGTCTGGGCCGAATTCTTATTATGGGTATTTATTATTTCTGTGGGTTGACTTCTCTTCCTAGAAAATATATTTCCACTTTATTATTATTTCCTGTGGGTCGAGTTATCTTTTGTGGTCTTCTATTTTACTTTATTATTTTATGGGGTGTTCTTCAACTGTTCAATGGTATTCATTTGACTTCTTGGAATATTCTTCTTCTCTAAGATAAGTTTTTTAAGAGGAAAATACCTCTGCAGCGACCAAAACATCAACAAAATTGACATTTCCTTTCGTAGTTTGATTAACCATAATTTCATTGTTAATATGGATGATGTAACTATGTACTCAAAGAACATAGTAGATCATATTTCACATCTAACATAGATTTTTGAAACATGTCTGAAGTACCCTAGATGGGGTGTTCGTCAGGAATCATGAAAACATGGGGGGTACAATAAAGGAGATACCTCACCCACACATTCAAATGATGACAATGAGCCAACATTATTATCCAGTTGTCACTCCAAATGTTTCCTAGAATGCTACCCTAGGTCATGTCAACGTCTCATCATAGTTTGATGGTATGGAAGGTTATTATGTGTATACAAGGTTCGATAATGGTCTCATTCCTCCCTCTCTCTCACACGAAAATGATGAAGGTCATACAGTCTCCAGGTTTGGGAATGATGGTAGCAATGAAGGAGGGTTCCCTGCATTGCATAATTATCTTGAATATCCCACGATCAACAATCAATTTACCCCTCATGACTCACCTGGTAATGGATGCTGAGTGGGACTTCAATTGAGGCTCTCTCCTCATTATAAACACAAGGGTTTGGCTCAACGACATCGATCTACTCTTTCCTAGTTCTATGAGTATCCTGCTCTGCTACCAGTTTAATTCTCGAACACCTATTGTTGGTGTACTTCTCCCATTTGCTTGTTTAGAAATGGCCCAGAGAGGACGAAATCCTTCTCTCCCTCTCTGTTCATCCCCCCATGTTGTGAAAGAAACCATTTAAGCAACCAAGTTATATGAGGATTATGTGCATGAGGCTCATAAAGTCAGGATGTGTGAGATTGAGGAAGAAGTTAGGAAAATTAGATAGTTTCATGAAGATGAAGATGTGGAGGCTCAACCCTGGATGGGGTGTTAGTGCGGGCCACATGGCGGGATGAGGAGGAGCGTACAGGCCAGCGTGGCAGGGGACCATGTGTCAAGCTCATGCCAAGCCCCACCGTCTAATCATGCATCTAATCGCCTTTACGATGTCCATTGCACCACTAACACTGGTGCACCTGACTCCCAGTGTTGTCTCCTCCATGGCGTCTCTTTTTGCAGGCGACATTAAACCCCACAAGGCACATGACCCTCCTATCACTCAGCTTACCAGACCTGGCATACTCCGGTTTCCATCCTCCATGGTGCTCACCACATTTGGACTTCTCCAGGCTCTCCACGTCCATCCGGGACTCTCCTCTCAGTTTTGCCTTCCCTACGAGCTCAAAATGTCGCGGCAAAGAGGGAGGCCAAGGAGAGGATCTCCATGGC